>JAODAL010018551.1:0-74459 GCA_025379985.1 Phyllomedusa bahiana
GGGGGGGTGGGGGGGGGGAGGGTGGGGGGGGGGGTTTTGGGGGGGGGGGGGGGGGGGGGGGGGGGGGGGGGGGGGGGGGGGGGGGGGGGGCGGCGGGCGGGGGGGGGGGGGGGGGGGGGCCCCCCCGGCGCTCTGGGGCTCGGGGGAAAGCGGGGCCCCGGGGGTTCAGGGACCGATGGCCCCCCCCCGGGGCGGGGCCCCCGGGGGGAGACGGCAAATGCCTCCGGGGGGCCCCCCGCTCCCCAGGGGGGGGCCCCCCGGGGGGAAACCCCCCCCCCCGCGGCCCAATCCGAGCCCGGGGTTTTCTTGGCTTCCACTAGGCTGTAGCAAAAAGCCCAAACCCGTTTCGATGCAGCCCTTACAAGAGGGGAAAATTTTCCCGAATAGGGAGGACACTGTTTAAAGGGATATATTTCAAAGTGACTTGTTTTTGCAAGAAACTTTAAAATAAAAAAACCTCCTTGGGAGCGAGACAACCCCTTTTTAAGGGGACATTCCCTGAAGCTTTTTTATAGCAAAAAATTGGGTATAAGCTTTAGGATCCTTTTTATACTTTTATCAGGACTTTTTTATAGATAAATATGACTTTCATAACAAATGTTCTGTCCCAAAAAAACAAATACAACCTAATGGAAGAAATGCAGCCTAAAGCAAGTCCCCACAATTTCAAAAAATAATTATAAAAAAAAGGCTAGCAATTTAGGGGGAGAACTCTGATTTAAAATTTAGGCTGTTAGTACTTTCATGCATTTAGCTCTTTGGGAAATGAAGCAGGTCACAAAAATGCATTTTAGTACATAAATTTTCGTCTACCAAAATGTGAGTTTAAAAAGTCAGGGAACCTCTATAAATACTAAGGGCTAGGAAAAATTTGGGGGAATTGAACTAACGAAGTGGAAAAAATTTGTTTTGAATTTCAGGAAAAAATTTGGTTTTTGAAAGAAGTCAACTTTGGGGGACTTCGGGTGAACGAAGTGTTCTTTTGATTGAAAAATGGCTGGGGAACACATGGCCCTACATGGGGCAAAGCACTCTTAAAAAGGGCATAGCCTGCAAGACATGTGCAGAATGAAGCCCCAAAAAAGAGACCGGCGGTTTCTGTGACATCACCCCAACTATTTTAAAATCCGGGGCGCGGACGGGGGGGGCTCCCTAACCCCGCTCACTGACTGATAGGAAAGGGTGCTTTCCGGGGGCTGATTTTTTTACGAAACTAATTTTTTTCAGCATTTTTGTGGGGGGTCTCCGCTTGTTTTCCCGGGCCCGGCTTCTCTTTAAAGTTTTATTTTTGATTTTTTTGGGGTATTGGATCTGAAATCCAGTGCAAAAAACATGTAAATTTTCTATCTGCTCACAAAACACAAAGGGAAAATCCAAGGGGCACTAAACCAGTTCCCCGTTGTATTCAAATTTAAAAAAAACAGCGTTTTTATAAAACAAATACCCTTCAAAATTTTGGGTGCTCAAACTTTTGCGCAATTTAAAACCAGGGGGTTTAATTTAAACGTTGTTCTGCTGCTGGTTTTTGACTCCAAGAAACCGTCTTTTTCCCCCACCAAAAAAAATTTCAATTTTCCGTAGCATAATTCCCCAACGAAGGGTTTAAATTTCAATTTTTTTTTTCCTTTTTGTTTAGCGTAGAAAAAACGCAATTGGGAACCACCGCTACCCAAAACTAGTAGTTTTTTGGCTGCTCAAATTTTTTTTTTTTGCGCAATTTTTCATTTCCCGGGGGGTTTAATTTAAAAGGGTTTTTCGCAAATTGTACTCAGTAAAAGAAACTTTGTTTTTTACCGCCACAAAAAAAAATTTTTGAAAACACCCAATTTAAATCCAAGGTTAATTAAAACCCGTTTTTTGCTTTTATATTCAAATAAAAATAAACAGAGGTTTTTTTTTTTTTAAAACGGCACAAAACAAGCAATTTCCCCCTGCCCATTTGTTGGGGCGCAATTTATATCCAAAGGGTACCCAAGCTTCTCAGTGGTTCATTTTTGTCAAAAACAGGGGGGTGTAATTTTTAAAAATATACAATACTTTATCAAAAAAGTGTCTGTACATTTTAGGGAAAAAACAGTAAAATTTAGACAGAGAGGGGGCAGGCTCTTCACCTGCGAGTGGCCCGAGGCCCCAAACATTCCCTTTTAGCAGGTTCCCAGCACAAACCCAAGGGGGCTCGCAGCAGGGGGCGCTCTTAGGCCACAACCCCGCCCCCCGCATCAGCGGGCCGGGGAACTGACAAGAAACCCCCAAGGTTTTTTTAGATTGGTTGACTAGGGCATCCACTTTCCCCCCCAATGCATTTTGACAACCCCAGCCAAAAATCCCCCGGAACCAACACAACCCCTTAGTTTGGGATGGCCCGGGAGGGGTCCCGCGGCCCCTCACCTGTCCTCAACCCGCCCCCTGTCCCATCCGGGGGGGTTTCCCCCAGCCAGAAAAAACAAATATTGGTCTGGGCTCAGCCCACTAAAATAGCGAGGATGAACAATTTGAGGAGGGGGGATCAGCAGCTACTTGGCCGCGAAGAAATTTGGGGGCCAATATCCCCCGCTTTTTTGCAGTAGGGGGGGCAAAGTTAAGATGTTGAGAGGGCATGGGAGAAACCCTGTTTTTGAGGGGGCACCCCTTCATACCAAAACCCGGGGATGAGGACAAAAGTGACGATGAAACACAAATAGATTTAAAAGATTAACCGGGCCGCCACTTGGGACCCCGGGGGGAAAGGGAAGGGCTTCATCAAATTGGAGGGGAAGAGGGCGAAGCTTGCGCGTCCGGCAGCGGCGCAAACCAGCAAAATTGGGTCCCTTTTTGCCGGGGATTCCCGCAGGATGCAGGGAGTGGAAAGGGCTGGGTCCAAATGGCCATTGGGGGGAAAAAAACCCCGCTTCCCCGGTCCAACAAAGTAGCGGGACAGGGCACAGCGGGGCAGCGGGGGCAGTAGTCACTCAGTGCGAAGCGTTGGCGGTAAAAAAAAGATACCCGGAGGGGGCAGTTCTTTGCTAAGACAGCAGAGGAGCCGAATATTTGGGGGAAAAGAAAAATCTTAAGCAGGGAAAATGAAGCGTGGGCCCGGGAGCCAAAAGTTTTTGGGACCAAAGGCCCTGCGTCAACACAATCAGCGTCCCAACCCCGGGGGCCTGGGAGAAACGTGGCCCGGGGTTTTTGGTTCCAATTTCCGCCGGGCCGCAGCAACAGCAACAGCAGCAGCCCCCCAGGGGCACGCAAGCCATTGGGAGCCATTTAAGGCTCCACCACCTCTTCAGAAGGGACTTTTTCTCTTTGACATCATTTTCCCGGTCCAGATGCTCCGCCCCCTCGCTACCCATTGGGGCCCCGAAGTTTTGTTCAGCCGGGGGCGATTGCAAAGAGACAAAAAGTAAAGCGTCCCCAAACCCCCTAGGGGGCAGCAAACTGACTTTGCTCCGTCCAAGGGTTTTTTTGGTACTGCAGGGCCCCCCCCTTTCCCCAAATTTTTTTGGACTCTGAAAAAACCCCTTCAAGGGAACCAAAAGGCTTTGCCGACCCGAGATGGAAAAAATTTTTAAAGCCGAAAATTTTTTTTTTTTAAAAAGGCGTACCCAAAACACTTTATAAATATGAAAGAACAAAGGGGGCCAGTCCTTAACTTATCATTTTGTTCCACATTGTAGGGAAACAGCGGGGGTCACGCAGTTCAACACCTGGTTTTCCTGGGCGAACAAAAACCACAGGGGAGGAACGGCACCCGTCACAGAAAGAAATCAAAGGTGGCCTTTCTCCCACCAACTGCAAAAGGGAACCAGGGTGAGGGAACAATGGAGGAACATGGGTTTTGCCTGCACCGAGGGGATGGCCCAAATGCGCCCTGAAAAGGCCCGCATGTTTTTAAAATTTCTGTTTTTTGGAAAAGGGTTCCTGAAGTTTTCCCACCGATCTTCGAAATTTCCCCTAAAAAGGGGCCCGGAAACTGTGCATGCACTTTTTTCCATTCGTACAAACCAGGAAACACCCTCCTCGATTTTCAGCGGCAAAACGGCCTCCCCCAACACACCCTCTGATATCGATGTTTCCACCCGTTGAAAAAACAGGGCCCACATGTTTTACCGAAAGTATGAACAAAAAAAAGGGCCCTTAACATTTTTTTATGATCCAGGCAGACAGAAGTACCCCCGGAAAAATTTTATGTCATCCCGTGGCACTCATGCGGACACCTGCCGTTTTTTTTGAGGCCATTCGAGGGGGCCAAGTTATTTTTTCAGTCACCGGACTTAAAGGGGTGAATAACGTCATTCCACGCTTTCATGACCTGGAAACAGATTTCGAAAAAAACTGTCTGGGGAGGGGACGGGGGAAAGTGGGGACTACATCTCGGGGGCCACAAAGATTCCGGTGGGGGGCTGGGAAAAGGAGGGGAGGAAAGGGGACATTGGAGCAGAAGCATTGTCCGGGGAAATGAGGGAATTTTTTACCCAGGTACAAGGAGGAGGAGAAAAATCCCGAGGAGGTTGGGTGGAGAATTTAGGGAAAAACAGGCGATTACCCCCAAGCAAACCCTGGCATATACATGGAAAAATGAGGCAAAAGGGGCCCCTCGGATTTACATTTTCAAAGGGCCGAAACATGCTTATTTGCCCGGGAGTGACCCGCCCCCAAAAAGTCACATCCGGCAAGGGATGACTTCGGCCCCCTCCACCCTATTGGGAAAACCCTCGCTACCGGTCCAAAATGGGACCTTTTTTTTCCGCTAATTTAGAGGGAGGACAAACCAAATACTATAGGGAAATCCCCCGTAATCAGGTTTTTGGCCCCTGCCTAAGTGCGGCAAACCCCTCCTCTGACAGGTCTTACCGGGGGTTTCCTTTAGCGCTTAAAAAACTAAATGCCCCCGGCTGCGGGGGAAAGGGGGGGGGGGGAAAGGGGCAAAAACCAGCTCCATCAGAAAAAAACCTAATCTGGAGTTTACTGATGGGGCAGGGTTTCCCTTTACCCGCCAGTGGGGGAGGGGGAGTTTGCCGCAACAGCAGGACCGGAGCATTTCCCCCCCAAACCCAAAAGGTGGGGCCTAGGGTTTTTCAGCCAAATCTGCCACCCCAGTTTTTGAAGATCCCTGGACTAAATGGGCACCAAACGGTGTTGGCCCCAACTTGGGCCGATTTGCAGCGTGAAAGCTGTCCGGGGCCCCCCCAGTAATTGTGGCATCAAAAGCGGTGTTCAGTCGGTGGGGGGCCCTCGTTACCCAAGGATAACCCCTTGTTCCCCGGGGGAAAAGTGGAACCCTGGGCCTTTTTTCAAGATTAAACAGGGCCCTGGATCGGGGCCCGGATTTCCACCACCAAGCCTTAGGGGTTTAGACTAACCCTCCGACATTACGCCCCCACCCAAAATTTAGAGTGGGTTTAAAATTTATTTATTAACCCCCTAAAACTGGTTTCCTTCCCCCCAAACCAAAATTTTTCCCCCACCCCCCTTTCTTTTATGCGCCAAACCCGGGGGCTGGATCCACACTTTTTGCCCCGTCCATTTTTTCCCCCCAAATTTTTTCCACCAAACCCATCCCTTTCCCGGGTAAAATGGTATTGCCCCCCCCACCTTCCACCCCGCCCGTGTCCAAAAATTTTGCCACTAGTCTGACCTCATGGGGTCTCTTTTTTGCTGCCGTGACCTTTCCCCCAGTGTCATTTTCCCCCTTTGGCCTATCCCGTTTTGTGGCCCCCTCCAAAAATTTTCCCTTTGCCACGCTGACCTCATTTCTGCTTGGCCCGCCAGTACCTACACACTGTTTTTTTCCATTTTACCCAACTGTGGCCACCCCCCCTTTTTTTCCCTTTCCCCCTTTTCCCCTGCCAAACCCCCAGGGAATTTTCCCCCCTTTGGCCACCCCTTTTTTGACCCCCCCCCCCCCAAAAATGCTGCTTTCTGTGGCTGCTGGGCCCTGACCTTTCACACTGTGCATTGGCCCCTGTCGACCCCATGCTGCTGCTGTTTGGGTGCTGCCTTGGGCCAAAACACTGTTTTTTGATCCCCCTGTCTGACCTCATGCTGCGCTGTGGTCTGCTGTGATACCCCAAAATGTGTCATTGTTTTCCACTTCTGACCTCAAAGCAGCTTTTGCCGTTGGACCTACACACGTGTCATTTTGCGCCCACTTGTCCTGAAAAACGGCATTTTCCCGCTTCCTTGGGTGCTCCCGTGACCCTACCACACACGTGTCTTTTTCCCACTTTTGTTTTTTTTGGCCCCTTTACTTCACCCCCCTGTTTCTGCCCCTGACCCCAAAATTTCATTGTCCCCCCTGTCTCCCGGACCTCCAAATTTTTGTGCCCCGTACTCTGCCTGGGGACCACACACTGTGTCATTGTGCCACTGCCGACCTCATTTTGCCTGCCCCCTGCCCCCGTTTTCCCCGTGCCCCCGTTGGGCCCAACCCCACAAATGTTTTCATTGTTTTTCCCACCCGTTTTTTTAGCCTTCCCTTTTCCCCTGCTTAGGGTGTGTGCTGCTGCCGTGACCCAAAACACTGGTTTTCATTGTGCCACTTCCCGACCTCATTTTCTTGGGTGGGGCCGGTGACCTACAAAACCCGTGTCATTTTGGGGGCCACTTCTGAACCCTCCTGCCCCGCTTGGGTTCGGCCCCCGGTGCCCTAACAACCCCTGTGGGGTCCCATTTGTGCCACTGTCTTACCCTCCTTTTCCTGCCCCCCTTTTTGGACTGCCCCCATGGGCCCGGGGGTTCCTAACCACCCCTGTGTCATTTTTCCCACTTGTTCCTACTCCTGTTTTTTTCCCCCTCCAGAAGTTTATTGTGCCCGTCTGACCTCAGCTGCCCCTTTTGGGGCTGCCGTGACCTACACACTGGTCCAAAGTCCCACTCTGTGGCCCCAAATTCCCCTTTTTTTCCACCCCCAGAATGTCATTGTGCCACTGCCTGATCCATGCTGGGTTTCCCGGGCCTACCACTGTGTCATTTGCCACTGGGCCCGACCTCATGCTGCTGCTTGCCGTGACCTACCCCACTGTGTCATTGTGCCACTGACTGACCCATGCTTGGGTTTGAGGCTGCGCCGGGGGACCTTTCAAAAACTGTGTCATTTGCCCCACTCTGTGGCCCAAATCCTGTTTTTTTTCCACCCCCAAAAGTCATTGTGCCACTGCCTGATCCATGCTGCTTTCCGTGACCAACCACTTTTGTCATTGTGCAACGGGCCCGACCCATGCGCAACTGCTGTGACCTACACACGTGTCATTGTCCCCCTCTGTGGCCTACTTCCCTTTTTTTTCCCCCTCAGAAAAGTCATTGTGGGCCCCTGCGAAACCCCATGCGCTGCGTGGCTGCTGCCCGGGGACCTACACACTCTGTATTGTGCCAAATGTCCCGACCTCATGCTGCTCCCCGGGCTGCGGGGCCCCTGAAAACCCACACACGTGCATTGTTTCCACTTTTCTGACCTCATGCCGCTGCGCCGTGACCTACACACTGTTTTCAAATTTTCCCCCCTCTGTGGCCTACTCCTGTTTTTTTCCCCCTCCAGAAAATTTTTTGTGCCCACTGTCTGACCCAAAAAATTTTCCAGTGGCTTGCTGCCGTGAAAACCCCACACTGTGTCATTGTTTCCCCCTGTCTGACCTCATGCTGCTCCTATGGCGCTGCCGTGAAACCCACACACTGTGTCCCCTTTTTCCCACTCTGTGGCTGCTTTCCGTTTGTGGGACCTCCCGAATGCCCCTTGTGCCACCCGCCTGACCTCATGCCCGCTCTGGGGGCTGCTCCGTGACCTACACCCTGTTCATTGTGCCCCTGCGGGAAACCCCAAAGCGCCGCCGTGACCCAAAACACTGTGTCATTGTGCCCCTGGGCCCGGGCCCTGCATCTGCTGCTGGCCCCTTACCTACACACTTGGGCATTGTGCCACTGTCGACCTCAAGCTGCTGCAAAAGGTGCTTCCCTTTCCCTGACCAACCCCTGTGTCCCCTTGTTCCACTCTGTGGCCCCACTCCTGTTTTTTTTAAACCCCCTCCCGAATGCATTGTTTCCCCCTCTGACCCAAAGCTGGGGTGGCTTGCCAGCCCCCCTCCACACTCTGTCACTGGAAAAGTTGCCCCTGAGCCCTCAAGGGTTGTTTTTTTTTTCCCGCTTTGCCCCGCATGACTTTTTCAGGGTACATTCCCCCTTCTTTTTTGGGGCAAATTTTGCCCTCTTTTAAATGGGCCCCGGAAAATTTTTAAAATGAAACGATTCCAAGGGGCGGCGGCAGTCAATTTTGGGGGTGTCATCTAAAACAACAACATTGTAAGGGAAAAACCAAACCCAACTCCCCCTTGGGGGAAAAATTTAAGCATGGCAAAAATTTTTTCTACAACACCCTGCAGGCTCTGTGCAGCCTGGGAAAAAAAACTGTTTTTTTTAAAGGATTTTGTGCCGAAGTAATTCGGAACAAAAAATTATTTTTTTTGCCGAGAAAAATTCCCACAAGTGAACAAAACGAATTTCGGGTTTTTTGCCCATCTTTTCTAAGGGCAAGTAATTTTCTTTGGGGACTGAATCCCGACTTTTTGAGAGCTACACCCCCTTTGTCAACACTTTACAAAGAGGGGTTTTTAGCCCCCGAAACGTCGTGAGACGCAGCGCTGTTTTGAGAGGGGAGGTGTTGAGGAAGGTTTTACAACAAGGGACAGATGCTTTGGGTGCAAAAAAGTTTCCCCCCGGACGGAATTTTCCCATGCGACAAAGCAAAGTAAAGGGGAAAACTTCAATGGGAAACCAAACCAAATGAATAAAATGATAATACAATATTTTAGAAAAATTGAAATGTGGGGAAACTGTTTTACCTGGAAAATTTCAAATTTTTTTTTTTAAGATTTGAAAAAAATTTTATATGTTTTATTAAAGGAAGCATTAAACCCTTTTAAAATAAACCATTTTTCACTAAAATTGCTAAAAGAACTGTAAACACAAAAAATTCAATTTCAATTTGGGTTACAATTTTCAGCAGTAATTTATGTTATGTAAAATATAATGCTGATATAATATATATTTTATATACACACATACACAGTTGAGTCACATTATTATGACCACTTTCTACTTTCATTGTCATTGACGTGTAGCTCATGAATGAAGTCTCATGGGTATATAAGATGTGTGATAGGTTGTCTGCATACATATCCCTTATTGCTGTCAAGGTTAAAAGAGACCAGAGTTGCAAAAAGGATAATTGGCCTTCCAGTCAAATCTAGCAGTATTTCTGAAACAGTTTGTGAACTCTTCATGTGATGCTGTGGGGAAAGAAGATCATTTATGGATACGTGGCACCATTGTGAATAATCATGATGGAAACTGTGGAGCACCATGTGCCATTGATGTGAAAGGTGAATGATAGCTATGAAGGTGCCCAAAGCTGGATAGACACCTTACTGTGGAACAACAGTTCAGTGAACTCTATAGGAGCTCAGTAGACAGATTGTTACTGCACCTCTGTTAATGAAGTTGCATCAACAGAAAAGTCTTTAATGTTTATGGAAGTATGAGAATTTTGACTTCTGCTGCTTGGCAAAGGATTTGCCTTCTTTGGTGAGTTATTTTTTTGCGTCATCAAATGGAGGAACATTGGCATGTTAAGCGAGAAACATCAGAGAAAAAACACCCTGCAACCATTGCTGGAAGAACACAAGCTGGTGGTGGCAGCCTTATGATCTAAGGAATGCTTTTCATGGAATTCTCTGGGCCTACTCATCCATGTGGAGGCACTGTAAATCAATTTGTGTGTAAATCCATACTTGCAGATCACATATACCCATACATGCTGATTGTGTTCTCCGGGGTGAATGGGATCTTCCAGCAAGACATGTAAAATGTCACATGGCTAGAAATGCCTGACATCGTCCAACTGTGGTTAGAAGATCATGACTAAGTACTACCCTGGGCATCTGTGGAACCACTTCAACCTCAACCAACCAGGATCGTAATGACTCAATGGTAGTGTTGCCTTTTCTGTCGCACACCACGAAAAATCTGGATATTGTGGGGGTTTATAAGGAATAACGTGTATTGCGTTATATATTTATTAAAGTAAAATATATTTACAACCTAACCATATATCGTAATGATAATGGTAGTGTTAGTTGCATTCTGAATAATGCATACCTGAATTGGATATAAATGTGATAATTGTACTGTATATAAATATTATTTTTATAAATATATATATATATATATAAATATATATATATATATATATATATATATATATATATATTCCAATCATTATGATCATATATTCAGATTTAATAAATATATTGTTTCATAGATGCATTTATAGATACATTCATTAATTTAGTCAAATATTTCATTAATATTTGTTTAGAGAATTTAATTGTGATATATAAATTATGTATATTGCAGAATAATAAACCAGTGACTAGTATTCAGATTGCTAGTTGAAAAATAATGCTGTGTGTATTGAACTACTGCATATTCTGCTTTAAGGCAGGTTTGGATTTTTCTTTTTTATGAGATGATGGAGAGACAATTTTACTCTCAATTTTGCTTTAAAAATGTCCTCTGTGACCGAATTTCATAAAATTGGCCATTGTACTGGCCACAATAGATGTTAAACTTCGCCTGTGTTTTCACGAACATGTTATCATCTTTCAAAATTACACCTCTTGCTGAAAACATTGAATCATTAGTGATTTCATATTGAACCTTCTTGAAATCAACTCAGTCACATTCAGTCACAATAGATTGTAAGTATTTATACTGTACATAAACAGTAAAGCACACCGATAGAATGTGTTTCAATAAATCAGTGGTACATGACAGTAACTAGAAAAGTACTTTATGTCATTATGGGAAAGTGGTATCAACTTATATTTTATCAACCACTTGTTCCCCATTGTGATTTTCTTAACAGTGTGCACAGACAAAATGCTTATTAACCCCTGTAAAGATGATATCACCAGTGTGTATGTGGCTCGCTTTTGAGGATGCTGCCTTGTGTTGCAACTGCCTGGATACATATAACTTATAGATGCTTCATATTGATTTAAAACCATGCCCTAGTTCAGGTATTGAATAGTGTTGATCGAACTGTGCGAGAAAAGTTAAAGGGGTTGTCTCATCTCAAAGTTTAATAGGATGCATGAATGAAATAATGCTGCTTTGCTCTGTCACTTCCTGGTCAAGCTGTCTGCAATTAGCATATGAGCTCCGTGTATTCAGACTTCTCTGTTTTAGTCTAGATTAAATAAATTACCTTTTCTGAGGTCTGGAGAAGCTTCTGAGTATAATCGACAAAGTTGAAATCGGCACGGTTTTTAGGTTGATCGGAAATTTCCGATCACGCGATATTTTAGGTGAGAATCTGCGTGTAATCTATTACTATCGCGACATTTTTGGCACTTCCTGTCATTTTGGCAGCCAGAAAATCAGCTTAGAGCATAGAGAAGGGTGAGCTGGGTGTGCGACGTCATGACTGTGATGTGTATGGTTGTCATCGGTGGGAAAAATCACATGACCTCGTTTTTCATACAACAGCGTTTCCTGTTTTATCATCAGTGTTTGTGTCTTCACTAGAGCAGGAAAGTGTGTTGATCTCTCTCAATATAGCTCAGCTCAGCTCAGTAGACACAGTTCTCTTTATTCATACAGGCAACTATACTTTTAGCTGTGAACATTAGAAAATGGTTTTTAGAGCAATTTCAGCCTCTTGTTAGTTAGAACAGAGTCATTTATAGAAGCATGTAAACGCGGTTCACGCCGCAGGGGGTGGAGGGGGGTAGTATTTTCATAGGTGCAAATCCCACAATTTTATTTTCCGTATCATTTTAAATGGGGGTTTTTCACTTTGGGCAGCCAGGTTTTGTTCAAAGACCCACAATTGTATTATATAGGATACAGTAATTTGCTAGTAATGGCAGGTGTATTTCATTAGGTGCAAAAAACTCACCTTTCTTATTATCCGTATATATTGGTGTTTTTCACTTTGGCGAAGGCCATTTTTGTTCGAAGACGCACGTTGTACTTATATTACGATACAGAAATCTGCTAGTAATTGCCTTTTATTATCAGTATAACTTTAAATAGCTGTATTTCACTTTGGTGCGGTCTAGTTTTGTTCAAAGAGCCTCCTGTACTTATAATTGAATTTAGAAATTTTGTCGGTAACTGCTGTTGTATTTCATCTGGTGCAAAAACCTACTTTTATTATCGTATAACTTTTAAATACGTGTGTTTCACATTGGTGCGGCCCAGTTTTGTTCAAAGAGGCATCTTGTTCTTAAATTTGAATACAGAACTTTTGTGGTAACTGCTGTTGTATTTCATTGGTGCAAAACCCACTTTTTCTTATCCATATAAATTTTAACATGCTGTATTTGCAACTTAGGTTCGCCCACAGTTTTTTTCAAAATAGCCACCTTGTACTTAAATTTGGATACAGAAATTTTGAGTTTCTGTTGGGGTATTTCATTGGTGCAAAACCACCGTTTGTTATCCGTTTAACCTTTTAAAATAGCTGTATTGCACGTGGTGTGGCCCTAGTTTTTTTTCATAATCAGCCACAGTATACGACAATTTTGATAGAATAATTTTAGTAAACGGTTCTTGTTTGTCATTGCGGCACAAAACTCATATTTCTATCCGTGTAACTCTGATTAGTTTTATAGCGCTAGGGGAATCTCCGTTTGGCGCTGATAGTGCACTTTGTATGATATTTTGTTGAAAAAACCAATCAGTCCTAGTCCTAATGGGCAGATGTAAAAATACCTGGGACTGATAGGAAGAACTGTTGTTTTGTCTTTCGGATTAACAATTCAGGTTATAAATCCTACGTTGGCTGTAGAAATTAGAGGATTAAAGAATAGCTGTGATTTTGCCGTCTTTCAAGAAGAGGACTGTCAAAAACTCTTCCATACCTTTCTTAAAATTTTTATCTTTCTGAACATTGGAGCGGAAATGCAGGTGGTCAAGCGAGCAATGATGGGGTAGGACATGGAGGTAGGAGGTAGGAGAGAAGGTGCTACCTTCCAGTGGCTGGCGAAACACGTAATCACAGTGGATCTTGGTTGCAGGACCATCAGGAAAGTCATCGGCTGGGTCAGGGCCATGTTAATCTTAGTTAGCGTACAGCGTCGGCCAATCTGTTCTTCAATGGTTTAATGCAACCTGCATCAGCTTCTTACCTCCTCGTCCTCCCTAGTCCCCCCACGGCCACAAATGTCGTTCATCATCATCGTCAGCATCCATCCAAACAAGAAGCGAAGGCAGCCCATATGTCAAACTCATGTACCCACCACTGTGAATAATCCATTTTCCAAAGACCTCTTTGATAATCAATGCGGTTGGGGTCAGAAAGCATTTCAAAAGATCAAGAGGCCAAAGAGGATGATTTTGTCTTCTCTGACGCCCAATCGCTGATGCCCATCAGAGGAGAGAAGTAAGCGGTTCAATCGGCAAAAAATCCCGGCCGGTCGGCAACACCTTGCAGTGCCACTTTTGCTTGTAGCCGCAGCTACCAGGATGCAGAATGTACAGGACAAGTATGTCAACCTGTGTTGATGATGATGATGGACGACCTTGCGGATCAACATGGTCTTTTCGGAGAATTTGCTAGTGAGCGCTTCTATCCCCACTGGAGCGAGAGAGGAAGACGATGGGGTTGTGTACAAGTAACGGCTCCGCCTCAATAAGGGAGAGGTCGGTCGCACATGTCCGCTGAGATTAAATTCACGCCAGCCACGATCAGTGGAAAAACACCGACTCCTCTCTTTTCGCATCAAAAAAGTCCATGCTCTCTAGGCCATGGGCCTTTTTCGAGCAAGCCTTGATTCACCAATGATGACATATTGCTCTCCTTTGCCGTTAAACCGCATCCAGTAGAGGGAAGAATTTAGGTGTTTAGCCACCAACAACAAGTTATAGTCACATCGCAGCGTATGGGGGAATGAGTTGAAATGAGGGAAACTCTTGGGCCAATAAAGGCCACACCGATGCGGGCTTCCCAACTCCACTGTCACACCTCTGTCTCCGCCTCCTCCTCCTCCGGCCATACCACCAAGCGTTCTCATCTGCCCATGTACTCAGAGTATCATCAACTAGGATCAACCTCCGCTCTCAGCTCCACTGTGCCCAAGTACCACCAGCACCAGCAGAGTCCCCATGGCTTACCCTTCTCTTCCACCAGTTTGGACGACCCTGCACGCCGTACAGTGGCCAGTCTAGCAGCCAGCCTTCTGTCTACCAGGTTTGGGAGCAGAAGAAAACACTTTAACCCAAATCAAAAGCCTTGTCATCACAAAATGTCGGGCATTGACGGCTTTTGGACTTGGAAATGTGGCACTTCTCTGTATGGTGGACTCAGTTGGATTCCGCACGTCATGGCCCTTGCCTGCCCCAATACCAGATGCCGAGCAGGCATTTCTTTGCCAGAAAAGCCAATCCCTGCCCTGGCCAGCCACGTGTCATTTAAAAAATTCAAGCGCGTTGTCTGCATCTGTGTCCGCATGTCCATCTGACCACCCGTCACATGGACTAGTAAGCACGGCCAAAAGCCACTTTATCTCTGGGCCGCTCACTGGATGAGATAGGTGGATGTCTCCATGTGGTAACTGTGGCTCTTCCAGGCTCGGCGCACGCTCTTCAAAACCGCAGATGGGCGCAGGGTTCTTTCCCCCATGGTCCTCTGGTGGCAATCACGTGCCAGAGGAAATCAGGCCGTGTTGAAAGTTAATCTTGGGGACCGTCAACACCACAGGTTCAGGAGCTGCTGGGTACAGCTCTTTGCAACGAGACTCCGAGCGCTGGATGGGTGACAAGATCCTTGCTGCCAGGCAAGGTGGTGTGCGTAATGGTCGAAATCTTCACTTGCCTGGCACATGTTCATGATACCTTGTCGTCCAGAAAACATTTTCTATAAGCGCTACCGGGTCTAGACTGCCTGATAGGAAGGCTCGACACTTTCCGCCATTCGCTCCCGCTTCGTCCCATCCTGGCTGCATTGCAGGTCGGACTCGGCCATCCCCGGTTCAACCGTCTCATTGTTGACGTGGCAAACATGCATGGAATTCCACCTCCACATGCTCCATCGATTGTGGCAGCAGGCATGCCATTATGCAGTACGAAGTGACACATGGTGTCAAGCGCGGTGCGGACCTCGGGGTGTTGAGCCACCGAATGTGGAGGCAGGTTGAAATAGAGCTCTGCACATCCTTGCACAGTTTTGAGGGATAGCCACCCAAAATGGTCTGTGCGGACAATGCCCTTGTCTGCATGAGCTTTGGTGTTGATACTTAGTCTGGAACGATCGGTGGGACACTCTGAAACAACAGGTCCCACCAGCGACGGAGAGTGTGGAGACTAACAAAGAAGCGGAACAGTGCCTTTCTCTCCGCTTCGAATCATAACAAGGCCTGACAAGTTTCACAATTTTTATCGGTCTCATTAGACAGTAGTTCAGGGTCCAGGATTAAGTGCAAGGCGGCGCCTCAGCTCTCAGGGTGTATCATATGAGGCAAGTCAGGGGCTGTGTTGAAGCTAGTGCCGGAGGAGGCGGAGGGGAGGTGGATGAGGTATTCCTGGTCACCGAAGTTACCGACGGTTCCCTGCCTTGGAAAGAGGTTGGCACGAATTTGAGGCGGAGGAGGGAGATGAGGATGATCAGTTTGCTAGTGCCTTGACCAGTCGGCTTGGGAAATCAGGCTCAATCTCTCACATGAGTGCTTGGTGATCCATTTCCTCCAACATGATCCTCGCTTTAAGGCCTTCAAACTGAACGCAAGCTCCCTGGGTGGCCACCCTTCTCGATCCCGTGCAAAGCAAAAACTCCGCACGTTCAACTTCCACCCACCCAAATAGAGAGTAAAATGCAGGAATTGGAGACCGTGCTGATTGATCAACTGAGACCATCTGTGGCGTCTGCTTCACGTTCTTCAAATGGACACGGTGGATACGACGTCAGCAACGTGATATCAGTAGAGTGCCAAGTAAGCCGTTGCGGCAGCTGCTGCAGGCATTGTGGCAGATAGCCTAATGGAGTGACCTCTGGCGAATCCCCCCCACCCCCCCTTTTTTACCTGCTCACAATGCATGTAATGCAGGGCACACATACAACACACAGAGACCGGCTTAAGATCTTGGTGCTCGATATCTGCGTCTCAACATCGATGTTTTTGGATATGTTCTGGACCCAATCGACTTCTGGGTATCCAAAATGGATGAATGGCCCGAGCTCGCTCGCCACGCCACAGAGGTGTTGTCCTGCCCAGCAGCCAGCGTCATATCTGAGCAGACATTCAGCACAGCTGGAGGAGTCATTACAGACAAAGCATCCGTCTTTCCACAGATAATTTTTGATCTTTTGACTTTCATCAAGATGAATCAGGCATGGATCTCTGATGATGTGGTGGCACCAATTTGCCGAGGTCAGCGATTAGTTGCCGGTCTACTTCACATTCCTCTTCCAAAAGAAATGGTCCTCTTGAAAACTTTTTTTTAAAATGATAATTTCTTACTGCAATTTTTATTCTCGGTTCTCAAAAGTTCATATTGCTGGTTTTGCGGTGAGGAGGCTGTAAAAGACACCAAGGTTTCATGAAAAAAACGTATTCCATTTACTCACTTCATCTTTAGAATTTTTCGCATTGTCAATGGTTTTTGGGGTCATGGTGCTGTGAGAAAACAGTTATAATCATGGCCCTTTAGGAACAGAAATGTGGCATCTAAGTGGCATTTCTCCCTCACAATTTTTATCAGTGGCTGAGAAGTCATTTTTATAATTTTTTTGGTCATGCTGCTGTGAAATACAGCTACATTACAGGTCCTATTATAAAAAATGTGGTTCAAGGCTCAAGAGTGGCTCAAGGGTGATGGTGCTGTCAAAAACAGGAATAGGTAGGACACTGTTAATGGACACATATTGCAAAACGACTTGTTTTTGCAAGATCTTTAACATAGCTAGCAATCCCTGTAGTTAGACAACCCATTTAATACAATTAAAAAAGAGAAACAACGACGTGGTGGGATTCCATCCTAAAAATGGCACTTTTTAATCTGTGGGTCATGCAGGTTTTTAGGGTCATACTGCGTTCCAGGACAGGGATAGTCAATGTCCAGTTCAAGTAAAATGATGGTTCAAATAATACTGCCTACTGGCACTTTTTAATTTATGGGTCATGCAGATTTAAGGGTCATGCTGTGGTACAAGACAGGGATAGTGAATAGTCTGTGAGTTTTTTTCTGTGACTGTTGTTGCCTAATTGTGTTGCCTAAGATGTAGCACGTATCCATTTGACTCTTGTGGATGTAAATTCCAGCTTCTCCAGCCCTGTTTGGGTGTAAGAATGAAGGTGTTGTTCCTCTCGCATAGACTTTAATGGTCATCGGCGATTATCTATTATCGGGCTATGGGATATCGGCATGATAATTGACGATATCGACTATCGATCCGATGACGATAGTTGAAGCAATCGCTCATCACTACTTCTGAGCTAATGTAAACAGTAGAGTAATTACTGTCTTTTGTCTGAAAGATCAGATAGCAAACAAGCTCTCACTGTGCTGCCACGACCTGTGTGATGACGTCACTCCCGGCTATCAGATAGAACAAACAGCAGGGGCGAAGGAGTACACAGGTCGGTCAAATGGGAAACTAGAATGCCCTCAGAAGGTGATAAAATCATTTGTAGCTCCTTAACAAAAAAAGATGAACAAAGCAATATATTTGGAAAACGTCTTCATTTAGGGTTCCCTACATTTTGAAAGCTATTCTTTGTAGTGAGACAAAGCCTTTAAGTTTGAGTCAAAGGTCTCGATTTTCTCAAACTCGAACCAAACCGAACATTTTAATGTTCCTTTGAGTAGATGTTCGAGTTCGACATGGCGTTCAACACGCCATTTTCATAGTTTTCAGCGCCTTTCTGCACTTTTGGTGGCCATCCAATCAGTGAAGAGCACAGAGAAGTGTCAGAAATGTCATTGTTGAGGTGTAGGGCTCTCATTACCTGCTAAAATCATATGACCATGTTATATATATTTCACTGTATTGCCTTCTGAACGCTATTTTCAGCTAACTCTCTGTACTATATTTTAAATAGTGGTTGGTTGGTAAAAATTATTCTGAGTGCAGAAAATTTCATTTTGGCAGTTTTGGGTGTTCAGTAATTGTATAACACACCTTCTACAACTCTCCTACACAAATAAATATATTTTAAATAGTGGTTGTTTGGTGAAAATTATTCTGATCAGAGAAAAGTTCATTTTGGTATTTTTGGGGGGTTCAGTAATTGTATAACACACCGTCTCCAAATCTCCTATACAAAGAAATATTTCTTAAATAGTGGTTAGTTGGTGAAAAGTTAATTTTTGGCCGTTTTGGGGGTGAAATACCTTTCAATTATACCACTTGTTATTGTCATACAAATATATATCCAGGAAATAGAGTTCTCTCTGTTGCTAAATCTTACTCAATGCCAAAAATTGTAATCCTGCCACATAACGCTGAAATTTACTAGTGCATTATAGCCTGCAGCTTGAGGATGTAGACTTTGAGTAAGATGAAGTCACCTGCCAGTTTGGCACCCAGCCTTCTGAGTACCAGGTGTGGGAGCATAAGAAATGCTTTCATCCCAACCATCCCAAAGCCAAAAGCCTGAATGTCGGCATTGCCAGGATCTTGACAGTAGAATGCAGGATTTTGAAATAATGCTCATTGACCAACAGTGGAACAACGTCAGCAACGCGGCAGCAGCAGAATGGGAAATAGCCGCAGCAGGCAGTATGGCAGAACCCTACTGGTTGACATTTGGCAATCGATTTTCACCACCTCACCAATACCTGCAAGGCAGGGCAGCATTCAGACACACAGAGACCGCCATTGCCGTGTTCTCGCTGCCACCAATGGTACTGCTGCCTAATCTAGTGGAACTGTAGCCTCCATGTTCCTCATTGGCATGTTCTCAATGCCACCAGTGATACTGCCGTCTAATCTAGCCGAACCGGAACCTCCATGTTCCCCATTGGCATGTTCTCGCTACCGCCACTGGTACTGCCGCCTAATCTTGCCGCCTAATCTTGTGCAAAAAGTGAAATCCCTCCCCCCCCCCCCCTTCCATTGTTTTTTTCCCCAATAATGGTTTCTTCTTAAGTTCGGGGGGTTTTTGGGGCCCCCTCAGGAGTGGGGCCCCATATTAGTGCTCCCACTGCCCTCCATACCCACCCCTGTTGCAAATTTCCCTCATTTTTAGTTACCATTGAAAGGAATGAAGAATTTTTAGCCTCTAAATTTTTTTTTCTTTCACTCTTAAGAAAAAATTTTTTTTCCCACTAATTGTTCCATTATCCTTTAAGTTTGGATGGTAATTACACTTCTCCTCCCCTGCATAGGAAAAAAAATTAACTCAACATTTTTCTCTATTGACTTTAATGGGGTTCAGTTCGAATCCGACCCGAACCGAACACCACTATTTTCAAATTTGACTCAAACATTTTACTGTTCGCTCATCTCAAATTTTTTTAATACTGTTTTTGTAACAATTAGTCCCTTTGTTTTTTATGTTATTGGATATAGTTAATAAAAGGTAATTCTATAGCAAAATAGTTTGTAGTCATTATCATCTAATATTACCAAATTATTTTTCGGGTTTAAAAAGCATTTGGTTTTAAATTTTAAAAGAGAAATCAAAAGGATGAGACAGTTACAAAAAACCCAAATCCCAAGTTGAGCCTCAAAGCAAAAACAAAACCCTTTTAATACAACTTTAATGAACTATATTAATAAAATAAATGTTTACATTAAAATTACTATATTTTAAAAACTATTAAAACAAAGATGGGCAAATTTCCCCCGAAATTTTTTGTTCATTTTCGCCGAATTTCTCGCAAAAAAAAAATTTCGTTCCGTTTTACTTTGGCACAATCCATTAAAAAAACGCTATTTCCAGGTGCACAGACCGAGGTGCTGTAGAATTTGGCCATGCTTAAATATGCAGAGGGAGCTTGGGGTTTTTCTTCATACAATGTTTTTTTAGTATGACACGCACTACTGCCGCCGTCTTAAAACGCTTCACAAAAAATTCCTGCACTTTAGAGGGCAAAAAAATGACCAAAAAAACAAAAAGCGGGGAAAGTTTGCCTGATAAAGTCATGCCAGAAAAAGCTGGAAAAAAACAAACTTAGAGCTCAGGTGGCAACATTAGTGACAGAGTGTGGAGGTGACGGCGCTAGCCACAGCAGCTGAGCTCAGACAGTGGCACAATGACATTCTGGAGGTGGAAAAACGGGAATAGGCCCACAGAGAGGCACAATGACACAGTGGGGAAAGGCATTGGCAGCAGCACCCATGAGGTCAGACAGTAGCACAATGACACAGTGTGGAGGTCACGGCAGCAGCCACAGCAGCAGCATGAGGTCCAAAACAGTGGCACAATGACATTCTGGAGGTGGCAAAAACAGGATAGGCCACAGAGTGGGACAATGACAGAGAGTGGAGGGTGACGGCAGCAGCAGCATGAGGTCAGACAGTGGCACAATGACATTCTGGAGGTGGCAAAAACAGGAGTAGGCCACAGGGTGGCACAATGACAGAGATTTGGAGGTGAGGGGCAGCAGCAGCATGAGGTCAAAACAGTAGCACAATGACACAGTGTGGAGGTCAAGGGGCAGCAGCCACAGCAGCAGCATGAGGTCAGACAGGCACAATGACATTCGGAGGTGGCAAAAACAGGAGTAGGCCACAGAGTGGGACAATGACAGAGAGTGGAAGTGACGGCAGCAGCAGCATGAGGTCAGACAGTTGCACAATGACACAGTGTGGAGGGCACGGCAGCAGCCACAGCATGAGGTCAGGCAGTGGCACAATGGACATTCTGGAGGTGGCAAAAACAGGAGTAAGGCCACAGAGATGCCACAATGACAGAGGTGAAGGTGACAGCAGCAGCACCCATGAGGTCAGACAGTGGCATAATGACATTCTGGAGGTGGCAAAAACAGGAGAAGGCCACAGAGAGGCACAATGACACAGTGTGTAGGTCACAGCAGCAGCCACAGCAGCAGCAGCACGAGGTCAGACAGTGGCACAATGACACAGTGTGTAGGTCATGGCAGCGCAATGTGGTCAGGCAGTGGCACAATGACATTCTGGGGGTGGCAAAAACAGGAGTTAGGCCACAGAGTGGGACAATGACACAGTGTGTAGGTCACGGCAGCAGCCACAGCAGCACATGAGGTCAGACAGTGGCACAATGACATTCTGGAGGTGGCAAAAACAGGAGTAGGCCACAGAGTGGGACAATGACACAGTGTGCAGGTTACGGCAGCAGCCACAGCAGCAGCATGAGGTCAGACAGTGGCACAATGACACAGTGTGGAGGTCACGGCAGCAGCCACAGCAGCAGCATGAAGTCAGGCAGTGGCACAATGGCTTTCTGGAGGTGGCAAAAACAGGAGTAGGCCACAAAGTGGCACAACGACCGAGTGTGGAGGTCACGGCAGCAGCCACAGCAGCAGCATGAGGTCATAGAGTGGCACAATGACAGAGTGTGGAGGTGGGTGGCAATACAAGTCCCTGGTAAAGATGGTTGGTGGCAGATGGAGAAACTGTCAGCAGATGTGTGGCATCAGGCGGGTGGCAGCATCAGAACAGTGGCTGAGGCAGGTAGTTTGAACCCAGACTCATTTCTCACAGTTTGGGTGAGGCGTCATGGCTGATGTAGTCTGACGCCTAAGGCATTGGTGTGTGGAAATCCTGGCCGATCCACGCCTGATTCATCTTGACAAAAGTCAGTCATTCCAAAATTTCCCGTGACAAGCGGGTTCTCCTTGGGGCAACGATGGCCCCCCGCCGCACTGAACACCCCCCTCTGATGCCACACCCACTGGCCGGGCAGGACAGCTTCTCCACTGCAAACTCGGCAAGTTGCGGCCACACAATCCCGTTTGGCTGCCAGTAGTCCACGGATCTTCTAACTGGGGTGGCAGAGTTTCTGTCCAAGTAGGCCCCCAAACCCTTTGGGCTGCTCCAGATCCTGCTGCTGCTGGCGACTACCCTCCTCACTAGGCGGGTGAAGGAAGCTGCTCATCATTGGCGTAGAAGCAGCAGTTTGACAACGTGGAGGAGAAAGCGGCGTCTCCTGTCCAAGTTGTTGGTGTGCCTGGGCCGGAAGCACATTCACCCAGTGGGCCGTAAAGGACATGTACTGGCCCCCCGTAGTTACAGCTCCAGACGTCCGCGTTTGCCGTGCCCCTTGGAAAAAACCGATAACTTAAGGACTGGCCCACCTTGTGTTTACATTTTTAAAGTGCGGTTGCCTTTTTGGAAAAGAAATTACGGTTTGGAACTCTCCTTTCCGGCTGGCACAACCCATTGTTCTTGAAGGTGCAGATCCACAAAATTTGGAAAGGGGGGACTGCAATACCAACAACTTTGGACAGGACCCACGGTCAGCTGCTGCAACTTAGGATGGTTGGACGCATAGTTGTCCTTTGCAATTGCCCTCGCTGAACGACTGGGGCGCCGAGTAGCGGGGAAAAGGGAGCATCTGGCCCGGGGAAAGATTTTCAAAGAGAAACAGCCCCCCTTTCTGCAGAAGTGGTGGGCCTTGACGGGTGCAAGGGGCATATGCCACTGGGCCTGCTGCGCTCTGTTGCTGCGGCGGAGGATGGCCCCCACTTTCTAGCCCGTTTCTCCCGGGCCCCAAGGAGGTGAGCTGATGTGTAAAGCAGGCCGTGTGCCAACTTTTGGCCCCCGGGCCCAGCTTCCTTTCGGCTTACAGATTCTACATATCCCCATATTCGGCCCTCCGCTGTCTTAGAAAAGGATGCCACATCCCGGTATGGTTTTACCGCCAACGCTCCGCACTGAGTGACTACTGCCGCGCTCCCTGCTGAGCCCCTGTGCCGCATTTTGTTGGACCTGCGAAGCGGGTTTTTTCCCCCGTGGCCCGCTTGGCTCCCGCCCTCCACTGTGCTTTCCTCTGACTCACCCACACACCCCACTTCTGGCTGCGCCGCTGCCTGACGCGCAAGCTGACGCCCTCTTCTCCTGACGATGATGAACCCCCTTGCCTCCCCGGCCCCCCAAGTGTGGTCGGCTACATTCATTATTTGTGTTTATCGCATGCTGTACTCATCACCGGTCTTGGTATGCAGAGGCTGACCCTCACAACTGTCCCCCATGCCCACTCTCAAATCAAAAATTTCCCGCCTACTGCAAAAGCAGGGGTTTTGGCCCCCATTTCTTCGCTCCCAATAGTGCTGAGCCCTCCTCAAATTGTTACCCTCGTATATAGTGGCCTAGCCCAGACCAATAGTAGTATGGGGGGGGGGGGGAAAGGGAAAGGACGAGGCGGGTTGGGAAGGGTGAGGGCGGCCCCGCCCCCGGGGCCCCAACCCAAACAAAGGGTTGTTCTGACTTCCCACCGCCCTTTGGCGGGGGTTTTGCAGATGTCTCTGGGAGGAAAAGTGGATGACCAGTCAACCAATCAAGAACCTTGGGTTGCTAGTCGTACAGGCGTTTAAAATGACAGGGCTTTGGGGGGGCCTCACCGAGTGACCCCCTGCACCCCCCTTGCGTGTCCCCTGCCCAGAATTTTGTGCCTTTCCCCACTCGCAGGTGAGAGCCTCCAATTTCTCTGTCGCTACTTTTTTTCTAAAATGTAAGAACTGTTTGGAAGATATCTGTATATGATAAAAAAACCCCCTGTTTTTGCCCCAAAATAAACCCATAAGAACTTGGGTAACCCTTTGGGAAAAATTGTTCCAAATGGGCAGGAGAAAATTTATTTATGGGCCCTTCAAAACTTGTGTATTTTACTGAAATAAAAGCCAAACAGGCTTTAAATTAAAACCCTTTGGGTATGAATTATGCTACGAATTTCTTCCTTGGCGGTGAAAAACAAAGTTTTTTTATGATACAACTGCAAACAACGCTTAATTAACCCCTGGATGGGAAATTGCGAAAAGAATTGAGCAACCGAAACACTACTTTGTAGCGTGTTACAAAATTTCGGTTTTCTCCTACACAAAAGAGAAAAAAATTTTAATTTAAACCCTTTCTTGTAATTAGGTTTAAAGGGAAAATTGATTTTTTGGCGGTGAAAAAGCGGTCTGTTTTTTTCCCCAGCAGAAAAACAACGCTTTAAATTTAACCCTGGATGTAAATTGCCAAAAGAATTGGCAACCAAGGGAAATCTAGCTTTTTAGTGTGTTTACAATTGCGTGTTTTTCGCTAAAAACAAGAGAAAAAATTGTAATTTTAACCTTTGCTTTGAAAATTTTGGGACAGGAAAATTTTTATTTTTTGGCGGGGGAAAAAGACGGTCTATTTTTGTCCCCCACAGCGAAAAAAACGCTTAATTAACCCCTTTTTGTAAATTTCGCAAAATAATTGAGCAACCAGAAACTACTGCTTTTAGCGTGTTTCAATTCGTGTTTTCTAAACCACACAAAAAGAGAAAAAAAATTTTAATTAAAATTTTCTTGTAATTATGGTACAGGGAAAAATTTTCTTTTTTTTGGCGGGAAAAAAAGGGTTTTTTTTTTTCACACAGCAGAAAAACAACGCTTAAATTAAACCTGGGTGTAAAAGCGCAAAAGAATGAGCAACCAGAAAATATACTTTGTAGCCTGTTACTTTGCGTGTTTTTCGCTACACAACAAGAGAAAAAATTAATTAACCTTTGCTGTGAATTATGGTCGGGAAAATTGTATTTTTGGCGGTGAAAAAAACGGTCATTTTTTGTCAAACAGCGAAAAACAACGCTTAATTAACCCCCGAATGTAAATTCCAAAAAATTTTGAGCAATAGAAACTATGTTTTAGCAGTTATAATTGCGTGTTTTCTAGCTAAAAAAACAAAAAAAAAATTGTAATTAAAACCCTTTGCTTGGGAATTATGGGACAGGAAAATTTTTATTTTTGGCGGTGAAAAATCGGTTTCTTGGAGTCACCAGAGCAGAAAAAAAAACGCTTAATTAACCCCCATGTAAAATTGCGCAAAAAAAATGAGCAGCCACCCTAGCTTTTTGGGAGCGTGTAACAATTGCGTGTTTTCTAACTATAAACAAGAGAAAAAAATTGTAATTAACCTTTGCATGGAATTTTTGGTAAGGAAAATTGTAATTTTTGGGGGTGAAAAAACGGTTTTTGGAGTCACCCCAACAGCAGAAAACGCTTAATTAACCCCGGATTAAATTGCGCAAAAGAATTGAGCAGCCAAAATGAAGTGGGATTTTTTATTTAAAAACGCTGTTTCTTTAAAGAATACAACAGGAACTGGCTTAGATCCCCCCCTTTGGGTTTTAATGTCGTGGGGATAGCATTTTAAAAAAAAATTTTTGGGTCAGTGGGGCGCACACTGGACCCCAGATCCAAACACCAAAATCAGAAATAGAACATTAAGAGAAGCAGTCTCGAACAAGCTGAGAACCCCCCAAAAAAATCGTGTATAAAAATCAGTTTTCGTAAGAGCTATTACAAGGTGCGGCAGCACCTTTGATCAGTACAGTAGAGGAGTGTGAGTGTCGCCCCAGACTTTAAAAAGGGCGGTACTCACAGAACCCCCGGTCTTGTTGGCTTATTCTGCACTGTCGCAGGCTATGCCCTTCTTCCTCCCCGAGTGCTTTGCCCCCTGTAACGCCAAATTTTTCGCAGCCCTTTTTAAAACAAAAACACACTTCGTTCCAACAAACCCAAAATCGACTTCGGTTTAGAACAAGTTTTTTTGAAATTCAAACGAATTCACTTCGTTGAATCAATTCGCCCAATTCTAATTATAACCTCTTTTGGGGAAACCCCCCTGACACACGTTTTGCTTGTTCTTCCCCCAGGAGGGTGTACCCCCTGACTATGTTTACGTTATAATCGACAAAGTTGAAATCGGCACAGTTTTTAGGTTGATCGGAATTGTCGGATCACGTGATAATTTAGGTGAAAATCTGTGCATAATCTATTAATATCGTGCCATTTTCGATGCTTCCTGTCATTTTGGCGGCCAGCAAATCAGCTTAGAGAATAGAGCAGGGTGAGCTGGGTGTGCGACGTCATGACTGGGATGTCTATGGTTGTGATTGGCTGGAAAAATCACATGACCTCGTTTTACATAGAACAGCCCTTCCTGTTCAGCATCAGTGTGTGTCTGTGTCTCATAAGAGCAGGACGTGTGCTAGGTCTCTCTCAATACAGCTCAGCGACACAGATCTCTTTGTTCACACAGACAACTATGCTTTTAGCTGTGAACATTAGAACATAGGTAGATTAGAGAATTTCAGTATTTAGTTAGTTAGGCTGAGAATTTGAAAGAAGCTTCTAGCGCTGTACAGCCACGGGGGGTGGGGGGTGGGAGGAGGTGCGGGCGAACAGAGACAGACAGCCTGGCTGGCTTTTGAAATTAGATTGGATATTGTGCAGTCCAGATTGCTTTGACCCTGCATTAAAATGGCTTTTTATTAACAGTTTTTGGCCAGTTTTTGGTGAGATATTACCTTGTATTTAGTGCAGCCTGTACTTATATTAGGATACAGATCTTTTCTAGTAACTGCAGGTGTATTTGATAGGTGCAAAACTCACCTTTTATTACCCTTAACACAATTTAATTAGGTTTTATTCACTTTTGGCCCCGCTCAGTTTTGTTCAAAAAACCCCATTTTGTACTTAAAATAGGATAAAATTTTTTTTCTGGTTACCCGGTTGTATTTATGGGTGCAAAAAAACCACGTTTTTTTATTCGAAAAACCAAAAATTTTAATTTTAAAAGGTTTTGTTTATTTTTGGGGCCAGGGCCTTTTTTGGGTTGAAAGACCCATCTTGTACTTATTTTTCCCATACAGAAATTTGTTTAGTAATTGCTTTTGTTTTTTAAAAGGGTTTTTGGGGGGTTTTTTTCTGTGAGAAACAGCTAAAATAAAAAGGCCTTTGGGGAAACCCAAGAAATGTGGCTTCAAAATAAAATTTTCCCCTAAACAATTTTTAACAGTGGTTTGAGAAGCCCATTTTTAAAATTTTTTGGGCAGGGCTGTTTTTGAAAGCAGCAAATACAAGGGTTTTTTATTTATTAAAAAAAAAATGTTGTTTCTAAAAGACATTTGTTTTTTTCCAAACAATCGTAAAAAGTGGCTAAAGGGTCTTTTTTGAATTTTTGGGGGCTTTTCCCGGGAAAAATCCCGCTATACAACAGGTCCTAATTCTAAAAAATTTTGGTTTCTAACAGACATTTGTTTTTTTCAAAATTTTTCAAGAGTGGCTGAAGGGTCATTTTTTTGTTTTTTTTGGGGGATTTTTCCCCCCGGAAATGAGTATACACAGGTTCAATTGAAAAAAAAATTGGGGTTTTTCAAACGGGACTTTTTGTTCTTCACAATTGTAAAAAAAAGGGGGGGGGTGGGGGGCTAAAGGGGTGAGGGTGCTGTCAGAAAAAGGGAATAGGTGGGGACACTGTTAATGGACACAAAAAAGCAAAATGACTTGTTTTTACAAATATTCCTTTTAATTTGGGTAAAAGGGGAGGTACGGGAAGGGCCCTTGAAAAATATTTGGGTTTACCCAGGACAGGTATAGTAAAAGCCCCAGTTCAACAAAAAATAAAGGTTCAAAGACCCCTTTTTTTCCCGGCACTTTTAAAAAACTGTGGGTCAGACAGGTTTAATGGTCAAAAAACTGTGGTACAGAACGGGTAAAAGTCAAGGCCCTTTAAACTAAAATGGTTTTTTCAAAGACCCCCTTTTTCAGGCAATTTTTAAATCGTGGGGTCTTGCGGGTTTGGGGCTCAGGGGTTTTGGCCCGGGCCAAATATAGTAAAATGTCCCATTTCAACAAAAAAGGTTTTTTTAAAAAAAAACTCCTTTTTCCCGGCACTTTTAAAATTTCGGGGGGTTCAGAAAAAGGTTTAAAGGTCAATTGCGGGGTTTCCAAAGGCAGATATATCAAAGCCCAAGTTCAACTAAAATTTGGGGGTTTAAAAGACCCCTTTTTTTCCCCGGGCATTTTTTTAATCTGTGATCAGAAAAGGTTTTAAAGGGGGTCTTGCTGCGTGTAAGGGGGGCGGGGTTAGTGGACCCCTCGGGCCCACCGCAACGATGAATTTAAAGGGCCACCCGGGGAAAATGGAATCTAAGTGGGCCCCCGGTTTTCACCAGACCCCGCCGAAAAAGGAATGTTTTGTGCGGCTGAGGTCCCAAAGGTCGTCCCCCTGACGTGACTTGCTTGGGGATGGCGGCCGGGTCAGCGAGGTACAGAATATAGTCCAAGTTTTTCTTTAGTCATGGGCAGGCGGTAAGGTCAGGGCGGGGCGGAAAATGGTTCGGGGTTTCCGTGGCGGGCCCAGGAAGGTCAGGCAGACGGCAGAGGTTTGGGATTCGGGAAAAAACCGTAGAAAAGAGGTCTGGACCCGGTAAGGCAAGAATTTTATTTGGGAACCCCTTTTCCCTCAAAAGGTTTTGGGGAAAACATAAAATCCACCCAAGGAATAAATTGGGAGGGGACCCTTTTAAAAAAAAGGGGAAGGGGCCCCCCAATTTAAAACCCCAATTTAATGGGGAAAACGCAAACCCCTTTTAAAATTTTAAACGAAACCCGCGCGCCCCCCCCCCTTTTTTAAGGGGGCGAGCCACCCGGCCTTGGCCGGCAGGGAGAGGCGGGCCCGGGACGGGAAAACAGGAGAGGTGAGTCCCCCGGCAGGAGCGGAACCCCCCCCCCCCGAGCCCGGCGGGCCCCCCAGGGGGGCGGCCAGGGGAAACCCCCCCGGGCGGCCCGGGGAGGTGGAGGGGTTTAAAACCGCTAAAAGTCCCCCCCCCCCTTTGGTCTCCCACTCTTTTTAGGCGAAAAAACTTGGGGAGCAAATTTGTTTCCCCAGGATGTTGGACTCCGGTTTCCCGGGGTCCTCTTCTTGGGGGCCCGAAGCCCCCCAAAAGGTCAAACAAAAAAAGAAACGTTCCCCCTGATGGTCTTCATTTTCTAGATGCCCTTTACTTCAAAAACTCGGGGGAAACTCTAGGACCTTAAAACGGGGAAACCCCCCCCTCTGGGAGAACCTTTTCCCGGGCCCAAAGGCTTTGGGGGGAAAGGATGTAAAAAGGCGTTGGGAAATCCGGAAAAGAGGGGGAAAGGGCAAAGCGAAAGGAAAAACCGGTTTTCATTTGGGCCGAAAGTATTTCTGAACGGGCCCCAGAAACCCGGGGGAACCCAAATTAATGGGGGGAAAGCTTGGGGGCGTAGTATTTGGGAAAAAAAGAGCCACTTTTTAAACCCCCAGGGAGGAATGTTGGGGAAGGTCTTCCCCCCCCCTTGTCGCTTGAGATTTCATGCGAGCCTGAAGCCGGGAGTAAAGCTTGTTGGGTCCCCTGGGCCAAAGGGAACCCCGATTTCCCCAAACCTGGTTGTCCACGGCAAAAAACCTCGGGGGTTTGAGGGGAGGGGGGGGGCTGGGGGTGCGACCGAAAACCACGAGGAATGGGGAAAAACCCCAAATCAAATCGATTTCCCCCCCAAAGGTTATAGGGAAGAACTCGGCCCCAAGGGGAAGCATTTTTGGGAAACCGGGTCGCCCTGGCCGGCCTTTTCCCAAGTCTTTAAAAAACGGAAAAAGTTTGAAGAAAAGATTACCTTTTTTCCCCCCCCCAAAACCCGGTTTGGCCCCCCCCCCCCTTCCCCCCCTTGGGCGGGGGTTGAAAAAGCAGGGGAAAATCAGCTTAAATTTGCAAGGGGGAAACTTAGGCTCGCCCAAAATTTAGGGAAAAATTTGGACGCCAGGATGGGAGAAAAAATTTTGGGGGGGTAAACCATGGGCCCAAAAAAATAATGGGAAAAAAAAGGCCCCCCAAATTTGGGGGAGCAAAAGGGGGAACCCGGGAACCCCGGCAAAAGGGTGGGAATCTTTGAAAATCGGTCGTGCCCAAACCCAATGACCAAATTTCCCCGGGGAAAGGGAAAAAAAATTTCCGTGAAAATTCCATCCCCAAAATGTGGGGTCCATGGGCCCCCGGGAAACGGGCCCAAAGGAGGGCCTGGGAAACCCTTTGTGGGCCTATGTCGGGGGCCCAAATTTTTTTTCGGGCACAGGGTGGTACAGGAAAAAAGAACAAAAAGCCCCTTGATATCTTTGGAGCAAATTTTGGGCCACCAGTAGTGTTTCCCCAAAGATGAGGGATAGGTTTTTCTTTATCCCGGGGTGGCCGGCCCCAAAAGAAACCCTACCCCCCAAACCCAGATTTCTCCCCCTGATAGGGGTGCAATAGGTTAGAAAGGGGAGGGACACTACAGAGATCCACGGGGGCCCCCAAATGGCCCACCCTTCGGAGCAATGATGTTTGAGACAGGTTCCCCCCCCGGTAATGAAAGAAGGGGGGAAAAGGGCATCCGCCTTAACTTTTTTTTCTCCGGCGGTGGGAAAGGGTTTATTTAAAAAATTGAAGGGGAGAGAAAAAGAAGGGACCACCCGGGCCTGGCGGGGGAATTTAGGCGCGGGGCCTCGGGAAATGTTTTTTGGGATTTTATGGTTTTGAAGAGTAAAACCGGATGTCGGGGCCTCAAAGATACCCATCACCCCACCTTTTTTGGGGACAACACCCCAATTTTTCCAAAAGGGCATTAATTTATTTTGGGCCAAAAAAAAGGGTTTTTTTCGAAAAAAAACTGCATGGGGACAGTCTTCCCCTTGGGGCCCCCTTTTCTGGTCAGGACCGCCCCTGCCCCCCACGGAAGAGGCATCTACCTCAAGGGGCCTGAAGGGTTTTTTCGGACCCGGGACGAACCAAAAAAAATGCAGAGGAGAACGCTGTTTTCCCTTCAGGAGAATGCTTCCTGGGCAGGCGGGGGGCCAACATTTCGTTTAGCGCCCTTTCTGGGAGACCACGAGGGGAGCCCCAGGTAAAAAAATTTTGGGGAATAAACTGCTGGTATTATTTGGGAAAAAATCCTAGGAACCCATTGAATCCCCCGGAGACCGACAGGTCGGGGCCCATTGCTGGTTTCGCAGAGGGGTTTGGGCTGGTCCATTTGTAAAACCTTGATCGGGGGACAAAGGTACCCCGGGAAAAAGGAAAAGGGTTTTTGGCCTGGTTGAAGTCCTTTTTCTCCAACTTGGCATACATTTCGATTTTTTTCCCCGCGGGTTTTCGCGGGACCGGGGCTTTTACTTGTATCCGAGGGTCTGTATGTCAGGAGAAAAAAATCAAAATACGTCCGGGTTTATACAATGAGGGCAGGTTAAAAGGAAAGGCCTGAAAAACCATTGCAAACTCCTGAAAAACGGCGGGGGCTTTTGCATAGCCCAAAGGGAATCACAATACTCAAAAATGCCCGTCCCGTGTGTTAAACGTGGGTTTTTCCTTTAAAATCCCCCTCGAATTCTGTTTTGAGGTTTTTGGGGCTCCTCTTTTAGATCAAATTTTAGTTAAAAAACCCTTGGCTCCCGGAAAGGCGTCGAAGAGCTCGGGAAATAAAAGGGTAGGGGGTAGCGATTCTTCCCCGTGTTTCTTGTTTTAAGCCCTCTGAAAATCAATCCACAGGGGGAAGGAAACCGTCTTTTTTCTGGACAAAGGAGAACCCGGGAAACCGGGGGGGGAAAAAACTTGCGTATAAAGTTTTGAAAAATTTCTCCGTAAAAAGGGCCCGAAGGGGGCCGGGGTTCAAGACAAGAGAGAGGATAGACCTCCCCTTTGTGGGGGACGGGTTTCCGGGGGGAGGAGATCTATGGGGACAGTCTTTACGGCCGCCCGGGTGGGAAACTTCTCACCCTTTTTTTCTCAGAAATCCATCTCTAAAATCCTGGTACCCCCGTTGGCAGACCCTGTAGAAACTTGATGGACACTGGGGGGAGAGATGGACAGGGGAGGGGTTTTACCCAAAAAGAGTCCCAGACTCCCACCCCAACGTAGGACTTCGCCTGTTTTTTCCCAAACCCAAACGCAAGGGGGTGCGTTGCAGGCCCGGGGAAACCCCAACCCGGATCGCCGAAAAAGCGCAAGGCAGCCCGGGGGGGGGTGGGTTTTTCCTTGGGGTGTAGGACCTTACACGGAGGGTTTACGGGCCTGGGGATAAAGTGAATGGAGCGCTGAGAAACTTCCCCCACTGACGGGGAAAAATAAGCAACGGGGTTTTTTCCCGGGGGATCAGGCAAGAATAAACGAATAGCAACCCAAGGGGTGGGGCATGAATAAAAGTTTTTCCCGGCGGAAGCCGGTCCAGGAAGGGGAAAGACCCGAAAAAGATAGGCCCTCCCCCGTTGTTACCTCCACTTTGGGAAAAAAACGTTGTTGGGGAGGAGGAAGAGCACCTAGGGGGCCTCCCTTTCGGGCCCCCTAGGGTGCGAGCGTTTTTCCCCACCGCTGAGGATGCTGCGGGCAACTCCTTTGGGAAAAGGTTTCCGGGGGGCCCCAGAAAAGGCAGGGTTCTCCATCCTGGGGACGGGGGTATTTTTGACTCCAACAAGGGGTTTTTTGCCCTGGTTTCCCCTCATGGGTTTCCCAGTGGAAAATGAGGGGGAGGGGAGCGGGGATCTCTGAAACACGGAGCCAGCCTAGGTAAACGGCGGGGGGTTTTGCCAATTCCCCGCTCCTACAGCTCTTGCGCCCCCTCTGTAAAACGCACGTCTATTTTCGGGGTTTTTCTAGTGGGGTGAGTTCAAATCAGCGGGAAAGGGAAACCAAATGCAAGGCAACCTTTACTCCCGCTTGACGACCCTTCTTTAAAGGTGGCGCAGAGAGGCGGTGTCATTCCCCTTAAAAGCTCGGAGGTTAGAGTGGGGGAATTTGAAAACCGGGATAAAACCCCCCAATGGGGGGAGTCCCCTTTGGGGTAGGTTTTTTTTTAGCGCCGCTCCGCGGAAAAATGGGACGCGCAGGCTCCCCGGGAAAAAGCTGCGGGAATTTTGAGAGGAAGGGGCCCGAAAAGGTTTTGCGGTTTACAGGGGTTTTTCCGGGTCCCAAAGAGGGGGGCGCCCAGGCCAAAAGGGGCCCTTTCCCCGGGTAGCAGGCTCACCACGGGAAAGCCCACCTTTCCCCTTTTATTGGGGAAAAATGGTCGGCCAACAGCTCCCGTGCCCTGGGGCCCTGCGTGCTGAAAAACCCTAAAGAGCTTGAGTCCCCTTTGAACTTGGGAAGGGAATTTGGGAAAGCAAGCTTCGGGCCCCACATTTTTCCAGCGAACGGGCCCCCGTTGGTAGAAGTCGCCCGGGGAAAGGCAGGTTGCGGGTGCTGGGAGGCGGAAGTTGACCCCAATTATGGCCGGGCAGCTGACCTCAGTTGCTGAGCTTTTTGTGGGATCTGCTGCAACTTTTTTGGGGGACAAAACGTCGAAAAATCCGCGATGCTTGGCAAGAGGCACCTTGGGGGGGATTTCCCTGGCTGGATTAACGAACGGCCTGGGTAAATGGAACCTTTTGGCCACCGCAAGCGATTTATAGTTTAACCACGCCAGGGGGGCGGGGGCTAATTTTTGGGCCCCGGTTTTCACCCGAGCCCCACCGGGAAAGCGGGGGTGGACTTTCGCGGCGTTAGGCTACCAGGTTCCCTCCCCCCCTGAAGGGACTTCTTGCGATGGCGGGCCCAAGGTTTCAGCGAGGTACCGAATCGTAAATCCAAGAATTCGTTTGTCGGGGCAAAGGGGGTAAGGTCGGGCAGGCGGCAAAAGGTTCGTGGTTCCCTTTGGGCAGGGAGGGAAGGGCCCGGGTAGGCGGGGAGAGGTTTTTGGATCAGGAAAGTACAAGAGGTTTTTGGAAAACCCGGGAAAGGGAGAAAATACTTTAGGAAAAGCTTTCTTTTAAGGGTCGGGGGGGAAAAAGAATTTAAAAGCCCCAAGGAAAGATTGCGGAGCGGATCATTAAATTGGGGGGCTTGCCCGGGGGAAATTTTCCCAAATTTTTTTGGGGGGGGCTGGCCCTTTTTTTAAAAATTTACAAAAACCCCGGGGCGCTTGGGGGCGGCAAGCGCGCCTTGACCGGCAAGGATGCGGAAAAAAATTGGGGGACCCGGGAAAGAAAGGGGGGGCCCGGTTTGGGGTCCCCGGGGCCCCGGACGGATCCCCCTTCCTTTGGGCCCGGGGCACCAAAAATGTGGGGCAGGAGGGGGGGCTCATTGCGTTCCCGGACAGGGGTAGTCAATGTCCATTTTTAAGTAAAATGATGTTCAAATCATACTGCCTTCTGGCACTTTTTAATTTGTGGGTGATGCAGGTTTAAGGGTCATGCTGTGGTACAAGACAGGAATAGTGAATGGTCTGTGACTTTTTTTCTGTGGCTTTTATAACCTAACTGTGTTGCGTAAGATGTAGCACGTATCCATTTGACTGTTGTGGATGTTAATTCCAGCTTCTCCAGCCCTGTTTGGGTGTAAGAATTAAGGTGTTGGTCCTCTCCCATAGACTTTAATGGTCATCGGCGATAATCTATTATCGACTATCAGAAATCGTCTTGATAATTGACGATATCGACTATCGACCCAATGACGATAGTCGACGTAATCGCTCATCACTACTCCTGATGAAAGGAAGAGTGAGACAAAAATTGAGGTGGTTTCCATTCAAAGGGTAATAATAGTATTATGAAAGGTATTGCTTTCCATGCATTATATTTTTTAATGAATTGTAGTATTAATGGGTGTAACCCACATTTAATACAATCATGTTACTGTTTTAAAATTTGTTTGGTTGCTTTGTAATAGTCTATGGGCAACATGCATCTATGTAAGTTAGCGCGCACACACCGGTTCTAATAAGATATAGAAGAGTGTATAATACGACAGTATGAATGAAAGTGTTATGCGCTAAACTTTGTATAGCAGTTTCAAACCTCAATGAAGGCAGATTTACATGGGGAAAAAATCTGTTGCAAGTGAGCAAAGTCCCGTATGCATAAAATTTTTTTTTTATTGAATAATCATATTAAAAAAGTGAACAATGTCCAAAAAAGGGATATTAGGACAAACTTGCTTATGCGTTTCAGAACATAAGTTACTTGATCACAGCTAGTTCACATTTTTAATATGATTATTCAATAAAATAATTTTTTTTATGCATACAGGATTTTGCTCACTTGCAACAGATTTTTTCCTCAAGTAAGTCTATCTTCATTGAAGTATGTTATTGTCTGTGGGATCAACAGATTTTAAGTGAGCTGCTCGGAAGGGTGTCACGCCCAAACTTCAACTTAGGGAAGCTTCTGGGGCTCTGGCTATAGACATTATATGCAGTGGTAAGCACCTTTTTGTTTCCAGTGTTTTAGCTGAGTTTTTCTATGTATAGCAGTTTCAAACCAAACCTTGGCTGATTTTTTGCGCATTTGAAAGTGTTGTGTCTAGTAAACATTGCGGCAAGTTTGGCTGTACAACTGTTCATACATCTATAGAACAGTGTGCTGGCAATTTTTTTGCCGCTATATACACCCACAAAAGGCGCAGGTGCATAGGTGTAACTTTAGGGGAGTACGGAGGGGACTGTCCCCCCCCCCCACACTTTTTTCTGGGTGGGGGACGGTCCCCCCCACTTTTTAGCCACTTCAATAAAAAAATAATCCAAATGAAAGCATGAGAATACTGTAAGTGGGGAGAGCAGAGCACAGAGGAGGAAGAAGTTAACCCTTTGTCTTCTATATTTCTGTGCATCTTGTGGGGACAGAGTAGGTGGCCGTCACAAGTGTCAGTGCAGAGTGAGAGCAGCGCTGATTGGTAGAGCAGGAGTCAGCAGGGGCTACTTTATCAATCAGAACACTGCTCACAGTCCAGCACACTCTGTATCTGGGGCTGTATCTTTCCCTTCCATTGTAAACCACTTCCCCTATGCTCAGCCCTCGTCAGTTAAGAAGGGAAGCTCCTGCCGAATGCCAATTACACCAGACTACAGCAGACAGGTAAGGAGGGGACAAGGTTGCAAGCGTTGTGTGTGCATGTGGGGTATGTACTGTATATGTAAAATGTGTATATACTGTACAGCCATGTGACTAGCCATGTCACTTCTTCCCTGCACTTACGTGCCGTGGAAAATGAAAGTGAATGGGGCCAGCCCCACAGCATTTTAGAAGTGTGGACTGGCCAGAGCGTACTTCTAAAACACCCGGCATATAGCAGAGCGCACAGAACGCCCTGCTATAAGCCCTGTGAACATGCCTTAAGGGTACATTCATGCAAATTATATGAATGCTGATTCTGGGACAGATTCAGTGCTGGATCTGCCTCAGAAGCAGCGTCCAATCCGACAGGAAACTGATTTACATTATACCCTATGTAAAATCAGTGTCGTTTTTTAGATGACACTGAGTCTTTTCAGAGCTAACTGTCAGCGCCTACAAAGTATTCTTCGCACTAAGAGCACTAAAGGATAGGAGGCAGAAATCTTTCTCAGGCAGTCTGGGTCGTTTGCTCATCAGAATTCTAAGTTTGCAAGCGCCAAATTTCCAACAAGCAAATGACACTGTCAGTGCCAATAAACCGTCATGTGAAAACACCCTAAGTGTGTAGTGTCTGTGTTCAATATATGTATGTATACACACACAATTACCGGGTTACCTTGTCTAATGTAGTCTTTGGGGTACAGTGTGTAATGTAATACTCTCTGGGGTACGGAGTAATATAATCTCTGTTGTACAGTGTGTCATGTAAATTCTGGGGCACGGTGAATAATGCAGTTATATCTGGGGTACAGTGGGTAATGCAGTAATCTCTGGGGTACAGTGAGTAATGTAATCTCTGGGGTATGGTGTAATATAATCTCTGTTGTACAGTGTGTAATGTAGTAATCTCTGGGGTACAGTGAGTAATGCAGTAATATCTGGGGTACGGTGTATAAACTAATCTCTAGGGTACAGTGTAATGTAATCTCTGGGGTACATTGAATAATGTAATCTTTGGGGTATGGTGTAATGTAATCTCTGGGGTAAAGTGTGTAATGTAATATAATACATTTTTGGGGTATAATGAATTATATTATTTCTTGAGTATAATTTGCAATTCATTTCTAAGGCGCAGTAAGTAATGTCATTTCTGTGGCTGCCATGTGTAATATAATTCATTTCTGGTGTATGGAATGCAATAAAATACATGTTGGGGTGCAGTATGTGACATAAGTGATATCTATTGGTAAGATTGGGTTCTTTTATTTTCCTCATTCTGTTGTGTGTATAACAAATTTAATGGAGTAATGATGGGGGATGGGAGGGGTTAAGCAAAATTTGCTGTATTGCACAACATTTTTTATTTCCATATACAGGGGGAAATATTATAGGTGGGCTGGTTCGGTTTCATTGCCAGGGCTGCTTTTTTAGTCCCAGTCCGGTTCTAAACTTCAGTTATTAGAGAACCACTCATAACCTTATGGATTGCACCAAAAGTGTTTGGTGCACAGGCTCTGCCTAGACCCACCGGGGGGAGCTCACAGCACTCCCTCAGACCTCCTAGCTGGGTTAGAGGGGGCCACTTAACTGCAGGGAGAGGAGAGGGGGGAAGGGAAGGCGAGTGAAAAGGCGAGAGGGAAAATTGGTCCCCCCCACTTTTTGAACCAAAGTTACGCCCCTGCACAGGTGCGTTCATAGATGTTTCCCTATGTCTATATTTTGCACCGGCACTTCGACTTTGTATGGTATACTGTACATGTTCTAAATGATTGACTATTATATCTGTATACACAGTTTTACTATCATGGTTATTTATATTGTATTCTGAAGTTACACTACATATTCTCATGGTACTTATCATATATTTTTGCCCCTAGTTGTTGGTTTACATTTTAAGATCTCCCACTTTTGTCTATATTTTATAGACATCTTTTTAATCTTGTATCGATAAAAATGAATTCTTTTAAATATGTGTGTTCATGCTATGTAAGAAATTTAGCACATCTTTAGAGCCTATTGGTTGACTTACTTTGTTTTAAAACTTTAGCAAAATGTAATCTCAGTTTTGGTGCACAGTGTCACTGAAATATGCCCCTTTGGATAAGGTGCTAAATCACTTGACAAATGTGATGCAAGGTATGTATGCTGATTTTAAGCTGAAATTTGATGCACTTCAGAGAGTAAATATAATATCCTAAGGGCCACATGTGTGAAAACTGTCTAGGTCCATATGAAATGAAAGGTGAGCTCTGATTAGTTGCTATGGGCAAAAAAGGGAGTTTTAGACCTAGACAGTTTTCATACATGAGGCCCTATGTTTTTGTGTTTCTTGTTGTGCTTTGTATGTGTAATCTTTGTTTATATTTGTATGCCACCATCCTACTGTTAATATAGGTGAGGGTTTCTCACATTTCTTGGAAAACAGCTTATTAACAGGTTTGAAATAAAGCTATATGTAATACACTAATATTTAACTTAGAGTATTTTAAGAAGTTCACTTAGAGTACTTTTACACTTTAGTTACCATTTTGGTTTGGTACTCTTTCACATCTAAAAAAAGATTTTAGCATAATTCACTGTTTCCTTTATGCTTTATGTATAGACTGAATGATATTTTACAAAAAGAAATTTACAAAACTTACAAAAGATTGACACACATAAACCACTATGTTTACTGTGAACAATGGAAAAAGGTGATTATGAGAAGAAAAAATAGACTTCTCATATTGTAATAACACTCAAAGCAATACCATTTCCTTATTCGTTAATACCATACTATTAAGTCCTTAATAGATTATTTGAAGGCTGGATCCACACAGTATAAGGCAAAAACTGCTGGAAGTTGGTTGTTTTTTTCTGTTGCACGACCACAGTTTTTGTCATGTTTTGCACAAAAACCGTGGTCAGTTCTCGTTTTTTAGTCATCAGCCTATAGATTGGATTGTTTGGGAAGATGATGAAAAAACTAAAGACGCCGGCGTATTATACAAAAATGTTGTGTTGTGTAGGCTACAGGTCGTTTTTTCAATTGATGTCTATGGGCCGCCTGAACGGTCGTATTTTCAGCGATTTTAGAATCCTAAAACCGACGAAAATACAATAGTTTTTTGTGCTGAATGTACATAGTCTATGTCTGTTCCGTGGCAAAAAAAAATCAATTCTGTTCTCTAGTCTGTGTAGGTGCGCGTAAATGTGTCTATGTGTATGTACACTTGGGAGAATAAGTCTATGCATGCATGTGTGTTGGTGTATGCACATGTCTGTCTGTGTGTATTTATGTGGTGAAAAGGTGTCCATAATTCCTTCATGTGCAGTGACAAATTACCCACAGCTGGATATTTAATAATTTTACACAGTATAATTATGATTGTAGTCCTTTGAAATTAAAATTGTGTTGCATTTCCATTATTTCATTTAATTATAGCATCAATAACCAGGCTTTAGTGATGATTGCTCAGTTCTAACTTATTTCTATAAATGTTTCAAAAGTCAAAGAAAAAGGAAATCATCTAAAGCTGTTATTTTCAGTACAATGCAAAGTAAATGGAAATAGGAATAATACGGTTTGGTTAATTTTTAGTTTTTATGTCACCATTTGCTACAGAGAAAAAGCACATGGTTATTATTATTTATTTTAAAGCACCATTGACTTAAGGGCGCTGTACATTTGAAGTTGTGGGGGAGAGGTTACATACATAAAATATGTTAAACAAGTACAATGATGATGACGAATGACTCACAACTGGTACAGAGGGAGAGAGGACTCTGCCCGCGAGGGCTTACAATCTGCAATGCAGGAGGGAAGAGACAGAAGATGAGGGGCAGAAAAGTTTGTGGGGTAGCACAGTGGCAGCAGGATTATTGTAGGTTATAGGCAATTCTGAAGACATGGTTGCTTTTGAGGCTGGTGAAAGTGGAGGAGAGTCTGATGTGTTGGGGCAGTGAGTTCCAGAGAATGGTGGAAGCATGAGACAAGTCTTGGATATGGTTGTTTGAGGAGCTGACAATAGGAGAGTAGAGAAGAAGGTCCTTTGAGGGCGGAGATTGCATGAGGGGAGATATCTGGAGATTAAGGCAGATATGTATGAAGGGGAGAGGTTATGGAGAGCCTTGTAGGTCATGGTTAATAACTTGAAATGAATTCGCTGAGCAATGGGTAGTAAGTGTGGAAATTGGCAGAGGGGAAAGACAGGGGAGTAGTGAGGAGAGAGGTGGATAAGACGGGCAGCAGAGTTGAGGATGGTTTGAAGGGGAGCAAGAGTGCTAGATGGGAGACCACTGAGATGGGTGTTGCAGTAGTCTAGGCGGAAGATGACAAGGGCATGGACTAGCATTTTTGTAGTGTCAAGTTGAGGAATGAGCGAATGCGAGAGATATTTTTCAGGTAGAGGAGGCAGGCAGAGACAGGGCTTGGATATTTGGTTTGAAAGACAGAGAGGAGTCGAAGGTTATCCCAAGATGATGAATTCTGTTTTCTCCAGATTTAGGGCCACATGTCTGAAACGGTTTTGGTCAAAAACTTACTTTTTTCCCCATAGAAACTTATGAGAAAAAAAGTGAGTTTTAGACCAAAACTGTTTCATACATGTGGCCCTTAGTTTTACGAGACGGGAGGAGAAGAAGGAGGAAAGATAGATGATAGATGATAGATGGATGGGACAGTATATTTGCTTCTGTAGCTAATGGTACTAGCCATATCTATATATTTATTTGGCCTATCTGACATACGCACGTAAGGAGAGTTATTTAATTTATTTATATATTTATTTCTGTATTTATTTATTTATTTATTTCTGTATTTCGTATTACTATTCCTTACTGGCTAATGTGCTACTGTCTTAGGTACTGTAGGTGGAACCTTGCAATGCCTTCTGACACTTTTATTCAACTAAAAGTGACAAGCCACTCTCCCAAATGAGCTGTGCATGACTTAAGCCCCAACCAGTTTTCTGGTTAGATTTGTATGTACATGAACCCTTAATTGTGAATCAGTCAATTTTTGTAAACACTGGAAGAACCAACAGTCTCTAATCATAAATTACTTTGGTCTGTTTGAAACCAATTTATGTTTACATATAAAATTATACTGCATAATATATTTTCTACTCAGATTGCTTTTTTAGCATTTTAATATGAAAGGGTTTTTGGAATATAAACATATCTCTTGTCTGTATGCTCCGTGCCTCCTGCTATGTATCAAACCAAAATAACTCCGGCATAAAAAACGTAATTTCTCCAGTGGTAACTAATCTAAGAAGAATAACTGGCCAGCTAAGACTTACCCCAGTAATCATGTATGTGATTATCAGGAATCAGGCTCATTGAGATGAGATGATTGTTTTGGTGTTTATTTTTAGAGGGCTTGTCTTCATCAAACTACTGTACCTTTTAAAATTGTGGCTCAAGTTCTATTATATTTAGAGATGGGCGAATCGATTCTAACGAAGTGGAATTATTTTAGAATTTCAGGAAAACTTCGATTCTGAACGAAGTCGAAGTATGGGGTGATTCGCGGGAACGAAGCGTGCTTTTGATTGATAAAATGGCTGCGGGCACATGGCGTTACATGGGGCAAAGAAGTCTGGGAGGAAGAAAGGCATAGCCTGTATGACATTGACAGAGATGAAGTCAATCAGAGACCGGCGGGATTCTGTGACGTCACCGCACTATATAAGTCCAGGCGCGACGCTAGCAGCTCATACCGCTCTCACTGTACTGTGTAGGGAAGTTGCTGCCGCGTCTGCTTATGATATCTCATCTTTGGGTGGTGTCACAGCTTGTCTCAGAGACTGCTTCACTTACGTTCTAATTCTGATTTTGTGGGGTATTGGAACTGAATTCCAGTGTGAGTCCAAAGCAGCTGCATGTACATTTTAATGCTATCTGCTCAGTTCTTGAGCTCATTGAAGATCCAAGGGTTATCTAAGCCTGTTCCTGTTGTATTCAGTTAAAGAAACAGCATTTTTACAATCCAAATACCACTTAATTTTTGGTTGCTCATTTCTTTTGTGCAATTTACATCCAGGGGTTAAGCGTTGTTCTGCTGTTGTGGTCACTAAAAGAAACGTTCCTTTTCACCACCAAAGAAGAAATTTAGGCTGTAGCATAATTCATATCTGAAGGTTAATTACGAGTTTTTCTGTTGTTGTGTTCCGTAAAATACACGCCGTTTTAACACGCTACAAAGCTGGTAATTGTTGGCAGCATATTTCTTTTGCGCAATTTACATCCAAGGGTTAACCAAGTATTTTTCTGCAGTTGTATTCATTAAAATAAACGTTCCTTTTCACCGCCAAAGAAGAAATTTTGGCTGTAGCATAATTCATATCCGAAGGTTAATTACGAGTTTTTCTGTTGTTGTGTTCCGTAAAATACACGCCGTTTTAACACGCTACAAAGCTGGTAATTGTTGGCAGCATATTTCTTTTGCACAATTTACATCCAAGGGTTAACTAAGTATTTTTCTGCAGTTGTACTTAGTAAAAGAAACGTTCTTTTTCACCGCCAAAAAATTAATTTTGCCTGTAGCATAATTCATATCCGAAGGTTAATTAAGCCTGTTTGTGCTTTTATATTCAGTAAAATACACAGTGTTTTTAAACGGCACATACAAGTAAATTTTTCCTGCCCATTTGTGGAGCGCAATTTATATCCAAGGGTTACCCAAGCTTGTTAGTGGGTTCATTTGGAGTCAAATACAGAGTGTGTATTTATCATATACAGATATCTTCATCAAACAGTGTCTGTACATTTTAGAACAAACAGTATGTCAGACAGAGGGGTGGCAGGCTATACACCTGCGAGTGGCAGTGGCACAAACATTCCTGGAGCAGGCCCAGGTCACAGCACAGCAAGGGGACGTCGCAGCAGGGGTCACTCGGTGAGGCCAGAACTGCCGGTGTCATCTAGCGGCCATGTGTTGTTCAGCAACCCAATGGTTCTTGATTGGTTGACTAGGTCATCCACTTCCTCCCAGATGACATCTGACAACCCCAGCCAAGAGTCGGTGGGAACGTTAGACACAACCCTTAGTTGGCATGGCCCGGGAGCGGGTCAGCGGCCCTCACCTGTCCGCAACCCGCCTCTGTCCCATCCGGTTCCCTCAGCCAGAGATCTACTATGTGGTCTGGGTTCAGCGCCACTATATAGCGAGGATGAACAATTTGAGGAGGGCAGTCAGCAGCTACTTGGCAGCTAAGAAATGGGGCCAATATCCCCTGCTTCTTGCAGTAGGCGGCAAAGTATAGATGTGGAGAGTGGCATGGGAGGTCATGTTGTGAGGGGTCAGCCTCTGCATACCAAGACCGGTGATGAGGACAGCAGTGACGATGAAACACAAATCGATGAGGATGTAGCCGACCGCACTTGGGAGCCGGGTGAAGCAAGGGCTTCATCATCGTCAGGAGAAGAGGGCGTCAGCTTGCGCGTCAGGCAGCGGCGCAGCCAGCAAGTGGGTTGTGTGGCCGTGAGTCAGCAGGGTAGCAGCAGTGTGAGGTCGGGAGCAAAGCGACCACGGAGTAAAAGACCCGCTTCGCAGGTCCAAGAAAGTAGCGGCACAGGGGCTCAGCGAGGCAGCGGCGGTAGTAGTCACTCAGTGCGGAGCGTTGGCAGTAAAATCAGCTACTGTGGCAGTTCTTTGCTAAGACACCGGAGGAGCAGAATATGGGTATATGTAGAATCTGTGGGCAGAAAGTAAAGCGTGGCCAGGGAGCTAACGTTGGCACCACGGCCCTGCGTCAACACATGCAGCGTCACCATCCGGTGGCTTGGGAGAAATGTGGCTCAGATGTGGTGGTCCATCCTGCCGCCGCAGCAACAGCAGCAGTGCCCAGTGGCATGCATGCCATTGCAGCCAGTCAAGGCTCCACCAACTCTGAAGAAGGGAGCTGTTTATCTTTGCCATCATCTCCCGGTCCAGATGCTCCTGCTCCTCGCTACTCATGGCGCCAGCAGTCGTTCAGCGAGGCGATTGCAAAGAGACATCAGTATGCCTCCCACCATCCTAAGTTGCCGCAGCTGACCGTGCTCCTGTCCTTGTTGTTTGTTCTGCAGTCCCTCCCTCTCCAAATGGTGGACTCTGCACCGTTTAGAGAAATAATGGCTTGTGCCAAGCCGAGATGGAGCGTTCCAAGCCGTAATTTCTTTTCCAAAAAGGCAGTACCAGCACTTCATAAATATGTAGAACAGATGGTGGGCCAGTCCTTGAGCTTATCGGTCTTTTCCAAGGTGCACGGCAGCGCGGACGTCTGGAGCTGTAACTACGGTCAGGGCCAGTACATGTCCTTTACGGCCCACTGGGTGAATGTGCTTCCTGCCCAGGCACACCAACAACTTGGACAGGAGACGCCGCTTTCTCCTCCACGTTGTCAAACCGCGGCTCCTGCACCAATGTCCGCCTCCTCCTCTTCCACCACCACCACCATCTCAGCCTCCAAAAGTACTGCTCCATCATACCACATGTGTAGGGCACAGCAGAGTCATGCAGTTCTACACCTAGCTAGCCTCGGCGAACGAAGTCACTCAGGGGAGGAACTGCTCCGCGTCATGCAGCAAGAAATCGATGTGTGGCTTTCTCCGCACCAACTGCAAATCAGAACCATGGTAATGGACAATGGGAGGAACATGGTGTCCTCGCTGCATCAAGGAGGGATGGTCCATGCGCCCTGCATGGCGCACGTGTTCGAGCTGGTTGTGAAAAGGAACCTGAAGTATTCCACCGAACTTCAAAAAAATCTCAAAATCGCCACGATACTGTGCAAGTGCTTCAAACATTCCTACAAAGCCAGAAACACCATCCACAAGTTGCAGAGGCAGAACTGCCACCCCCAACACACTCTGATATGCGATGTTTCCACCCGTTGGAATTCCAGCCTGCACATGTTGGACCGACTATATGAACAGAGAGAGGCCATTAACGATTTTTTGATGATCCAGGCGGACAGGAGTACTCCCCTGTGTAACTTTGATGTCAGCCAGTGGCAGCTCATGTGTGACACCTGCCGTTTGTTGAGGCCATTCGAGGAGGCCACGTTATTTGTCAGTCGCCAGGACTACGGGATGGATAACATCATTCCACTGCTTCATGTCCTGGAACAGATGCTGAAAAATCTGTCTGGGCAGGGGACTGGAGACGTGGCGACTACATCTCGCGGCCACATAAGTCCGGTGGGGACTGAACTGGAGGAGGAGGAGGAGGACATTGGAGCACAAGCATTGTCTGGGGAAATGAGTGGATTTTCTACCCAGGTGACAAGAGAGGAGGAGCAGGAGCAGCTGGAAGAGGTAGATGGAGATGAGGAAGACGAGGCAGATGATCCACAAGCACCATGGCAGTATACAGTGGAGATGGAGGCAGGGAGCCCCTTGGAGTCACTTGTGCAGATGGCCCGCAGCATGCTGATTTGTCTGGCTAGTGACAGCCGAATAGTCACCATCCGGCAGAGGGATGACTTCTGGCTCTCCACCCTATTGGACCCTCGCTACCTGTCCAAAATGAGAGCCTTTTTCCTAGCTGCTGAGAGGGAGGACAAACTCAAAAACTATAGGGAAATCCTCCGTAGTCAGTTGGCCGCTGCCTATGTGCGGCATCGTCCCTCCTCTGACAGGTCTGACCGGGGGGTTGTTCAGCACTCACGTACTACTGCCGCAGCTGCTGGGGGAAGGTGGGGGAGAAGGAGCAGTACCAGCTCCATCAGCAGCAACCTAAGTCTGGAGTCACTGATGAGCAGCTTCCTTCACCCGCCTAGTGAGGAGGGCAGTCACCAGCAGCAGCAGGACATGGAGCAGTCCCTGAACCAACAGGTGGTGGCCTACTTGGACAGCACTCTGCCACCCCAGTTAGAAGATCCGCTGGACTACTGGGCAGCCAAACTGGATGTGAGGCTGCAACTTGCCGAGTTTGCAGTGGAGAAGCTTCCCTGCCCGGCCAGTATTGTGGCATCAGAGCGGGTGTTCAGTGCGGCGGGGGCCATCGTTACCCCAAGGAGAACCCGCTTGTCCACGGGAAATGTGGAAGGACGGACCTTTGTCAAGATGAATCAGGCGTGGATCGGCCAGGATTTCCACACACCAGTGCCTTAGGCGTCAGACTACATCAGCCATGACGCTTCACCCAAACTGTGAGAAATGAGTCTGGGTTCAAACTACCTGCCTCAGCCACTATTCTGATGCCGCCACCCGTCTGATGCCACACATCTGCTGACAGTTTCTCCATCTGCCACCAACCCTCTTTACCAGGGACTGGTGTTGCCACGCACCTCCACACTCCGTCATTGTGCCACTCTATGACCTCATGCTGCTGCTGCTGTTGCTGATGCCGTGACATCCACACTGTGTCATTGTGCCCTTCTCTGACCTCATGCTGCTGCTGTTGTTGCTGCTGCGGTCACATCCACACCCTGTCATTGTGCCACTCTCTGACCTTATGCTGTTTCTCCGGCCGTCACCTCCACTGTATGTCATTGTGCCACACTGTGGCCTACCAGTGTTTTGCCACCTCCAGAATGTCATTGTGCCACTGTCTGACCTCATGCTGCTGCTGTGGCTGCTGCCTTGCCCTCCACACTGTGTCATTGTGCCACTCTGTGGCCTACTCCTGTTTTTTCCACCTCCAGAATGTCATTGTGCCACTCTCTGACCTCATGCTGCTGCTTCTGGCACCTTCACTCTCTGTCATTGTGGCACTCTGTGGCCTACTCCTGTTTTTGCCACCTCCAGAATGTCATTGTGCCACTGCCTGACCTCATGCTGTGGCTGCTGCTGTGACCTCCACACTCTGTCATTGTGCCACTGTCTGACCTCATGCTGCTGCTGTGGCTGCTGCCTTGCCCTCCACACGGTGTCATTGTGCCACCCGGTGGCCTACTCCTGTTTTTGCCACCTCCAGAATGTCATTGTGCCACTGTCTGACCTCATGCTGCTGCTGCCGTCACCTCCACTCTCTGTCATTGTGCCACTCTGTGGCCTACTCCTGTTTTTGACACCTCCAGAATGTCATTGTGCCACTCTGTGACCTCATGCTGCTGTGGCTGCCGCCGTCACCTCCACACTCTGTCACTGATGTTGCCACCTGAGCCCTCAGCTTGTTTTTTTACAGCTGGCTCTGCCATGACATTATCAGGCTACATTCCCGCTTCAGTTTTTTGGTCAGTTTTGCCCTCTTAAGTGCCCAGGGAATTTTATAGTGAAGCGATTCTAAGAGCGGCGGCAGTCATGTGCGTGTCATACTAAAACACAACATTGTATGAAGACCAAACCAAGCTTCCTCTACATATTTAAGCATGGCACAGCCTTCTACAGCACCCTGCAGGCTCTGTGCAGTCTAGAAATAGCTATTTTTTAACGCAATTCGTCCCGAAGCAATTCGGACTGAAACGAATTTTGACGGAAAATTCGGCGAAGTCACCGAATCGAATCTAATTATATTCTTTTTATTAGGTACGGCACTTTTGTATATTATCTTCCAGTTTTTTTCAGTCCTATCCACTGTGCCACGACACCATTTTCAGTTAAACAATTATAATGTGTAATTTAACAGTTTACATTTAACCAGTATTTGCATAGATCTAGTAATGTTTGACACATAAACACACTTTACATGGAAAGGATGCTTAATATTACTGTAACGGAGGAGTGGATCCGCTGGGCCAATGCAAGCGATGATAGCTAAGCCACGCCAGGGAACGGAGTCTAAGTAGCCCCCGGTTTTCACCAGAGCCCGCCGCAAAGCGGGATGGACTTGCTGCGGCGTGAGGCTACCAGGTCGTTACCCTGGACTGTGACTTGCTTGCGTTGGCCGCAGGGGTACATACGTGGTACAGAAACGTAATCCGAGGCGTAGACGGGACAGGCGAAGGTCTGGGCAGGCAGAGAGGTTCGTAGTATGAGACGGGCAGCGCGTCAGGGCAGGCGGGCACAAACAGGCGGTCAGGAAACGTAAGCAAGCGGGATGGTACACGGGTAATCAATTAGGAATCCAATACTCTATAAGCACCAAAAAAACCCCACCCAAGGAGTCTGGCAGGAAGTATGGGGGCGGATACCTTAATAGGGACCAGCGCCCGACCAATATACATTATCGGGACACTGGCCCTTTAAATTTAGAGAAGCCGGCCGGCCGCGCGCCTTAAGGCGGCGGCCCAACGCGGAACGGGCCGGGACAGGGGCAGGCGCAGCGTTCACCGGAGCGGACGGCCAGGTAAGAGAGGCGGGGGGCGCGAGGCAGCAGAGGGTGGTCGCGGGCCGCACGCCGCCGCGCCAGGACCCCCTGCGAGAGGGGCGGAGTGGGTCGCGGGGGGCAGCGGAGCACCACGACCCAGTGACAGTTTTTTCCCCCCCCTTTAGGCTCCCTTTCCCCCTCTTTTTTTTGAAACCTGAGAGGAGGTTCAGGAGACAGGTTGGTATCGGTTCCCCCCGACCGCTACTCCGGCCCGAAATACACCCTTCCAGTCAATGAGATAGACGCTTCCCCCTCACTGTCTTCTGTGACAAACAGCCCCTCTTGATCTCTCACAAAGATGTTATCTGAGTTGGCCAAGGAGAAGGCGGACAGGTACCACGGGAGAAGCGATTTTCACCACCACGGGCTAGAGGAGAGAGGGGACTTGCAAGGGAGTTCGGGATGCGCAGGGTAGGAGCGGGCCAGGCGGAAGATTGTAGGACACCGGGTTTAGACGTTGCAGTACCTCAAAGGGGACCCCAACATATTTAGGACCTAACTTGTAGTAGGCACCCCCTAAAGCGAATTTATTTGATGGATTAAGCCAAACCTTATCGCCTGGATCAATATAGGGTCGGAGTCCTACAGGTATCGCGCAGCACTGGACTTTAGTGCGGGCAGAAGCCGTAAAGGGCATGTCGTGTGAGTTGCCATAAAGCCTTGTTGTCTTTAGTTAGGCATCCACGTCCGGACATGACACGAAGGTAGCCACAGGGGGGGAGAGGTGGGCGGGGGATGTGACCCAAACCACGGACAAAAAAAGGGGGAGGGACCCCGGGATCCCGAATCTAATGAGTTATTAGAAAACTCCGCCCAGGGGAAGAAGTTCAAGACCAGTTATCCTGACGGGCGGGACCACAAAATGCCTCAGGGGTAGGTTGGACCCAAAACACCTGGTTGGACCCTCTCCAACCTGCCCATTAAGTCTGGGGGTGGTATGAAGAAGGGAAGGACTAACTGGACCTGCAATTGACACCCACACTAAGCCCGCCAAAAGTTAGCAATAATTGGATCTCCTATCAGAGACCAATACTGTAAAGGGAGCACGTGCCAGATGGGAAAACGTGACAGAAAAAATTGTTGGGCACAGTTGGGGGGCTTAGCGGGAACACTGCGCAGGGGCGTAAAGTGGGCCATTTTGGAAAAAAACGGTCGGTTAACAAACCAAGATGACCGTTTTCCCGAGGAGGGGCGGGATGTCATGTAATGAAAAGGTCATGGCTACATGGGGTCTCAGGTGTTTCTGGGCACAGTGAGAGGTGAGAGAGAAGGACCCGCGGGCTTGGGCGAGGAACCTTATTACGGGCACAGGAGGTGCAGGGGCTAGAACAATGTCTCTCTGGTACTGTGCAGGGCGTAGCGCCACCAGGTAATATCGGGATACAAATTGAAGCGACGTGGCACACTTCCTGGGTGCCCAAGCCATATGAGGAAGAGAGATCCCCCAACTTCACGGATTCTAACGGCGCAAGGGGCAGGGTACGCAACATCGTCTTCAGGGAGGTAGGTGCTGCGAGAGTCCACGGGGGCAGCCGTTCATATACGGAGTCGCTCAGGGGGGGACAATGTGCTGGGGAGGAGGCTCTGGAGAACCACTGTATCCGAGGAAACGGGCTAGAGCAATCAGCTCTTGAGGTTTTTTTCGGCAGGGCCCGAAATTGTAGGCGGAAGTCAAATTGGGCAAAGAAATAATGACCACCTAGCTTTGAACGGCGGGAGATTCAGGCGTTGAGCCGACTGAAGATATAGAGGATCTTGTGGTCTGTGAAAATGTCAATGGGTGGGCGACCCCCCCTCACAGTAGGTGGACCGCCAATTCTTCAAGGCAGCTTAATGGCCAGTAATCACGATCACTAATGGTTATTAGTTCTTCTTCGTGCAGGAGAAATTGTCTTGGAGGAAAAAACAGCAGTTATGTAGCCTTACCAGCGGAGGTTATCTGCAGGAGGGACGCACCTGCTCCGACTGACGAAGCATCCAATTCAGAATAATACGGGAAAAGTTTGGGTCTGGACGACACGACTGGAAGCCAACCGGAAAGCAATGGCCGCTTTGAGTGGGTGAAGGGTCTTTTGGGGATCTGGGGGCCAGGATTTTGGATTAGCAATTTCTTCCTAGTCAGGGCCACCAAGGGAAGCCACAGTGTAGAGAAGTGGGGGATTATTGCCTATATAATTCGCAAATCCCAGAAAAACATTGAATTGGCCCGAAGGCCTACGGTTTTGGGGAGCCCAACAGCAACACCGCGGAGAGCCTTGGAGGGATCCACTCCCGGAGTACCCCTATTCAGAGACGATGTAACCTAAGAAAGGGTAAGCTTGGAACGTTCAAAGAGGCACTTTTCGGGCTTGGTCATAGAGGTGATGAGTTGCGGAGTCGCCTGAGGACCTTGGGCGGACATGGTGGCGGATGACGATCTCGAGATCAGGGGAGAAATGAGAATATTAGTCCATAGTGACGAATTACACAGAACATTAGGTGTGTTAGGTCCCGGAAAGATATCATTAACATAGTTCCTGAAATTAACTGACGGGCCGTTGCTGGAGAACGAAGGCCATAACCATAATACTCGAAACAATGGCCAGTCCCGTGTATTAATAGCCGTTTTCCATTCGTCACCTTCCTAATGCGGATTAAGTGGTAGGCCGCGAGTAGATCCAGTTTAGAAAATATTTTCGCCCCACGCAGGCGGTAAAAAAGTTCGGAGTTTACAGGGCAAACGGGTAGCGGTTTTTTACGGTTAATTTTTATAGGGCCCCGTTAGATCGATGAGGGGCCGGAGCAGACCGTCCTTTTTACTCCACGAAGAAGAAGCCGGGGATTTCCAGGCGAGAGACGAGGACTTACGGATGAATTCCTTTGCGGAGGTTCTCTTGAAGTATCTCAGTCAATCGCTTCTGGTCTCCGGCGACGGAGAGAGAGGGTAAAACACGGCCTTTGGGAGGAGTACAGCCAGGTTGCAGGTCCAATGGGACATTCATTTAAGGCGGTTGTGGGCGGAAGGTCTCGCCTGCTCTCCGAAAAAGACATCGCAAAGGTCCCAGTAAAAAAACACAAAAAATTAAAAAAAAAAAGCGAAAGGTAGACTGGAGGAGGTTTGGCAGGACTTACCGGGAGACCGATTGGTGGAAGAGAGTTGCGGCTTAGATCAGGCAACGAGTGGAGAGACACGCGGAATCCACCCAAACGCATTGACCTTCACCTGTGCTCCAATCCAAAGTCTGGGGCTATGTCCTGAGCCAAGGGAGGCCCAGAAGGCATTTCCGCAGGAGGATCGAGGCAGGACTAGTTGTGCAACGGTCTCCTTTGAAAGCCCCAATTTGCAAGAAGAGGGGGGCCGTAACGGAGGCGGATAGCGTCCTTAAGGCAATTCGCCCCCACTAGAACGAGGTGGACGAACTAGGTTTCTGCAGCGGAGTCACAGGCAGACGAAAACCTGCGTTCACAAGGTTAGTGGCTTATGAAGTTTTTCCTGCCGATCCTAGTCGATAAAGGCGGTGGGCCTCGAATGGTGCTGTCCGCGAGAAGCACCAAATGTACGGGACATGGTCACGATGGGAGAGGGGCCAATTCTGACACTAGGGTTGCCTCTCATACCGAGCCTAGGTGCGGATGTTTTCCCGGGCGCAGAAACATTCCCCAAATGAAATGGCCAGAATCCGCCACAATGAAGCAGAGCGGACTTAGAACGAGCTTGAGAACGTTCCTCCTGGGGACAGGTGGGCTCTCTCGACCTGCATAGGTTCCTCTTCAGAGGCCGTTGAGGAGGAAAGAGTGAACACTGGAACGTGGGAAAGCATTGCGAGGAGACTGGCGTGGAGGGGGTCTCCAGTTTGCAGGCGGAGCTCTTGTGCCTTTCGGCGAGCGAATACTCAACTAGGGTGGCAAATGGTTAGGTCATCCAAGGCAGCTGGTAAATCCCGAGCAGCGAGCTCGTCCTTGATTCGCCTCGAGAGGCCTTGCAAAATGTCGCCACCAATGCTTCGTTGTTCCAGTCACTCCGAGCGTGAGTGCGAAAAACTGCACGAATTTACTGAACCGTCTGTTGTGTCCGCCCTGACGTAGCCGACGCAGCGCTTGCGGGGCCGGCCAAGAAGTACGGCCAGGGTTTTCCTTTGAAGACGGGGCGGAAACCCCCGGAGGAACGTTTGGGGGGGCCGGGTCGGGTTCCCCCCGTTCCCCTTGTGGGGTGCCCAAAAAAAGGGTTTTTAAAAAGGGAAAGGGTTTTATTATTAAAGGCCAAAACCCTTTGGCCCGCATTTTTTGGGGAAGGGAAAAAAATTGTTGCCCAAAAAACCATTTGAGGGTGGGGGGTTTTTAAAGGGGGCAATGGGCTGTAAAAAGGGGGGAAAAACCCCGGATTTTGGGGTTTTTTCCAACAATTTTGAAAGTGGCCCCGATGCCCCCGAACGGTCCTTTTAAAACCGAAGCCCCTTTGAGCAAAGGAAAAGCCCCCGGAAAAAACCCCCCGGAAAAACGGAGATCCCCCGGTGCCCCCAAGAGGCGGCCCCAAAGGAAACCCCGGGAAAAAGGCCAGGAGTTCCCCCAGGTTCTTTTCCCTAAGGCCGCCCCAAGCTAAAGGGCGGGCGTTTTAACTCTGCTTTTGGCGACGCTGGGGAGTTTTAAAAGTTTCCCGGGGGTTTGGCCCAAAAAGGGCCCCCGGGCCCGGAAAAACCATTTTGGGAAAACCTTTAATGTAAAAAACGGAGGGGGTGAACCGCTGGGGCAAATGCCAAGCGGAAAATGGGGTTAACCCAAGCCGGGGAACCCCCGGGGGTCTAATTTGCACCCTTTTTCACTAAGACCCCGCCGCCAAAAAGCCCGGGGGTGATGGACCCCGCTTGGGGCGTTGAAAAGGGTACCAGGTCGTTACCCCCGACGTACTTGCTTGCGAAGGCGGATGAAATTAAAATGAACCCCACCCTTTAAAAAACAAAAAAATGGAAATTTGGAGGGGAGGGGATCCATTTTGGAAAAAAAACCCCCTTTTTCCCGCATATCCAAAAAATTTTGGGAAAACCTATTTTTTTATGACGGGGGGGATGGGTTTGTTAAAAGTGGCCCCCAAAGGGAAATCAAAAACAAAGCTTTTCCCCTTTCCAAAACCCGCCTTTTTCAAAAAAGAATTTTTTTTTTTTTTAAGGAAAAACTGTGTCTTTGCCCGGGGCTTTAAAAAGTTTTTAAAAAATGTTGTTAAATTAAAAAATACATAAAAACTGCTTGGGGAATTGGGGGAAAAAAATTTAAAAAATTTTTCTTTGTTAATTTTCTTTTCCCTTTTTCTTTTTTTAAACTGGGGTTTAATTTTTCAACACAAAACACATTGCATGGATTTAGAAAAAAAGCAGAAGGAAGGAAAACCCCTAGAAAAAGCAAATTTAAAACATTTTCAAATAAAATGAATTTTCTCTTTCTAAGGGCCCCCAAAGTATTTAAAAAATTGGGCTAGGTAAAAAGACTGTGTTTTCCCCCTTGCAAAACCAAAACAAGCTCCCCTTTCCCTTTTTATATAGTGCTTTTGGGGAAAAATTAAAAGGGAGCTCTGATTGGTTGTTATGGGCAACAAAGAAAGTCTTAGACCTAGACAGTTTTCATTTATGTCCACCTAAAAGTCAAACCAAGGAAAACCGTTTAAAAATGAGCCAGATTTATCAAAGTGGCTCAAGCTGTTTGATAAATTTGGAGTATCTTTAGGACCTTGTCCCAACCTTTTTTTAGACCAATTATTAGTTGGCTGACTTTACACCAAATTTCTGGCCAAGATTTTTTGTGCAGTTCTGGCAAATCTTTGGAGCAGAATATCACATCGTGGTCCTGCCCTCCTTTCTCTTGTCACATCAGTTAAAATGCCCCCTCTTTATTCATTTAGGCAATTCCACGCCCAGCACTAGCCAAGCCCTTCCAAGACCATTCACAAAAAGTGTGTAAAGCACATAACAAATGTATCTGTTACAACCTGTGACATGCTACACCAAAATAGCGCCATTTTTTGGCACATTTTAGAATCCTTTTCTGGCTCACCTACAGTAACAAATGGGCCCAAAGTTTTATCAATCAGCAGCTGAGGATTTTGTTGCAGATCCTGAGACCTTCCAAAGCAAAATTCCCTACAACTGTGGATTTATTGAAAATTATGACTTCTCCTTTTCACTCAATGGCAAACATTGCAAAATTTGTGTTGCATCTCTGAAACATAAATTGACATGCTGCAGATTTAATCCGCACTACATTTTCTGTGTGGGTATCATGCAGATTTGTTCCACAGCATTAGGTGAGGTTCATTAAAATCTAATCCCCTTTGTTACTACTGTAAGAAGCTGTAGATTTTCCGCACATATGCTGTATCTGCCCTATGTGACATGTCTTATGGCATGTTCCCAGGTCTGCCTCTATAAAACATTGCATACAGATATTGCACACAAAAAACAGTCACAATTTTTACTTAGTTTTCTTGTTTTTCCCATCACATCAACATAATAAATAGCACAACACATATGACTTATCCTAGTTGCAATCTTCATAGTGTGAATCTGATACCTATACATTGTATTTCATAGTACATTCTGCACCATGTTTGACTATAAGAAATAAATACAATTTGTATACAAATTACTGACCCACTATATCAATAAATTCTATATTTAGACTATAACATGTGGATTTCAGACTAAAAGTGGGAAGACTCAGTTGGTAGAAATTAGAAAGTTCCCCACTTTAGTAATTTTAGGATTTTTTTGCCTCCAGCTTTATTTCTGACTTAATTTAATTTTTTTAACCAAACTAAAATTGGGACAAAGCTGCAGTAACGAAATACAAAAAACATATATCCTCCCCACTTAGTTCCAGTGATGATACTGTCAGCCTTCTGCTCTATTCATCAGTTAAATTCCTTCCCTTGGCAGTTGGTTTGTGATCAATGCAGCCACTGATTGGCTGCAGTGTTCACATGCTGTTTCCTGACCTCACTATTTGGAGCGCTCGCTTCCGAACAGCGATTTCAGGAAATGGTACAAGACAAATCAGTAACTACAATGATCACAAGCCAACTGCCCGTGGGTGAAACTAAACCAAAGAATAAGGCAGAAGGCTAGCAGCATCACTGGAATAGAGCTGAGTGGGGAGAGAATATGCTTTTTTAAATTTTATTAGTGCAGCCCTGTATTAATTTTAATTTAATAAAAAAGCTGAACAACCACTTTAAAGTTAACAATTATAGATGATAAATAGGGAGTCATCCGGCCCACAGCTATTGGTCCTAAGTGACCCAGTAATAGGCATGCTAAGCTCTTGTGAACAAGCTTGTCAAGACTGTGCGTGTATTATTTTTATATGTATGTACAATTGTGTCATACATCAGCCACTAATACATGGCAATATAAATACAATTCCATCCTCCACCCCAATTAGTTCCCCAGGAAACCACCTTCTCTTTCTACCATGCTTCCTCGCTATGTCTAAAAAGAAATGTTGATCAGACATTAAAAATAGATTTTTTAACTACAGGTTTTATTTTTTATTAAAAACTTTTAAAATCCCCAACTCTTAACTTCGGTCACAGACTATATATGGAAATTTTTACGAGGTTACATTAAAGTTGTGGTAAAGTCATAGCACAGTACTTTCTATGCAACAGTTCAAATAATGATGATAAAGTACAACTGTACCTCACGAACATATCCATATTCCGTCCAATTGCCTCACTGTGAAAACAACTCAATCTCTCATTACTGCTCTTACTCTTTCTCGTCTTGACTACTGTAACTCCCTGATAATCGGGTTCCCTCTCTGCAAACTCTCCCCTCTCCAATCTATCCTGAATGCAGCAACCAGGCTCATTTTTCTTTCTAGCCGCTATACTCATGCTTCTACTCTGTGTCAGTCACTGCACTGATTGTCCATTCAGTACAGAATACAACAGTAACTCATCATTATTACCCATAAAGCTCTCCACAGCGCTGCACCCCCCTACATCTCCTCCCTCATCTCTGTCTACCACCCTACCCGGTCTGTGCAGTCTGCTGATGATCTTATTCTATATGCCTCAGTCATCTGAACCTCCCATGCCCGTCTCAAAAATTTTTCATGTGCTGTACCAGTTCTCTGGAACAAACTACCCCATACAATCAGGAAAATTCATAACCCCAATGCTTTAAGTGTGCCTTGAGAATACAAGTCAAATTTTGTGTCTGATCTGTAAGTAGCTTTTTCTCTATTATGTTTGTTTTTTGTCTGCACTTATACCCCCTAAATTGTAAAGTGCTGTGGAATATGTTGGCGCAATATAAATAAAGATTATTATTATTTATTATTATTATTATTATTATTATTATTATTATTGTATTATTATTATTATTTTTGATTTTCCATTGAATAAAATTAGTGAAATTCTTCTGTTCTTGTTATTTTAGGTTCTTAACCATTTGCATAAAAAGTTAAGGAACATGTCGAAGAAGTCAGAAGCCTCAAAGAAAAAGGTAATTTTACTTTTTGCAAAGTTAGTAACATGTAAATAAAAGTTTATTTAATGTATTTTTTTTTATAAATGCTTGGCATTAACATGCAGGAAATATGGGAAAAACTATGTTTTATTTTTGTGACCTCTACTGCAGTAATTATGTATGTATTTATGTATTTTAACTGTATTAGGAACTTACATCAGTGTTTATGTATTTTAAGTTAACTGAAATGAACCCATTAAGGTTTTTCTTAATCAAAGCTTTATTGAGGTATCACAAAGAAATCACAGTATTATGTTAGTGACATTTTGTAAAGGGAATAATACAAACAAATGTTTATCAACAATTCCATTCAATTTAATGACAGTGATAACTATAAAGAGCTCTGTGGGGTATCAAAGAAGGACAAAATATCAATTCACAAGTTATTCACATTGAAAGTGCTCCTGGCATGAGTCAAAAAGCTACAATTCAGGAGTAGTTCAATTATATAGAACAATAAACAAATTTCGTTGTTGGACTTAGCTCGGGAAGCACAAAATCCAAATAAGAGAGAATATATCAGAGGTCCCAAAAAGCAGATAGTAGAAATGATTACAGGGCATTAAAATATATGTTTTTATATTCAGGAGAAGTGCTAAAGATCATCCACTCTCTCCATATCCTATTGTATTTATCAAGCATCTGACCATTATCAGTCCTAATTCCATTATAAATAGAAAATTTCTTTAAACCAAGAAGCAATGGATGGTATTTGGGTAGACCTCCATAGTCTAGGGATAAGGGATTTAGCGGCAAACCTTTTAAGGTTTTATTAACCCCCTTACTTCTTATCCTGAGCTTTGCTTGGGCAGTAGATAACAGATAATTCTGTTTTGCTCAAGAACAACTCAAGTGCCAGAGGAACAGTTATTCAATACAAGTAACGTCTACCCAGGATCAGAATAGCCCACAAAGGAGCAGGGGAATTCCCCAGCGGGACCTTGGGCATGGCAGGCCTGCAGGATGCTTTTTAGGGAGAATGGCAAAGACAGAAAGGCAGAGTGCAACAGTCATGTGCAGACATGTACAGTATCTGTAGGATAGGCCCTGAGAATCAACTCCACTGATGGGCACCAGGCATCCCAGTTCAACCTTGCTTCTTTTGAAATTTCATCCTTGCAGCAATAGCGTGCTGCACCTTGGCATCCAGGTGGCTTTTCTGAGGGTGAGGGATCTGTATGTAATTTTGATTGCAGGATGCCAATGGGTTGCCAAGGCAGCTGGGGGCTAGTGATGCCCACTAGATCTGCTATGTACCAGAGTCTATGAGACCCTGTCTAAGGCAAGATGTCATAGATGTCTTGTCAGTGTGAGACTATGTTTACATCTCTGTTTGTATTTCTATTTCCTGCTTCAACATAGATGCTAAGAAATTAGAACAACAGCACTGACAAATCCTTTACCTCATGGGCACCAACAATGCCTGATAGACTCCATTAAATGTAATGGGGTTGGTAGAATTTCCATTAATTTTGATAAAAACATTTTCTCCATTATATTTGCTAGAATATAGACAGAGGCTAGGTTCATACCAAATGCTGAAACGTGCTGTTTTTTTATCTATTTTTGAAAAAGAGATGGAAAAACAGGAAGCTTTGAAAGAACAGTAGACTGTTGTTTGAGTTATCCATTGGATTATTTTAAAATGTATTTTCTTGCATTTTTTTGCATGGCTGTTACACTAAGGGTCACATGTATGAAAACTGTCTAGGTCTAAGACTTTCTTTGTTGCCCACAGCAACCAATCAGAGCTTCCCTTTCATTTTATATAGTGCTCTGAAGAAATGGAAGTGGAGCTCTGATTGGTTGCTATGGGCATCAAAGAAAGAGGACACTGCCCCCAAAGATGTAAAATTTACAATCTTAGGTATGCCCTAATAGATACTTGGGCATTTTATACGCATAGTCATAGGAGCTCTGATTGGTTGCTTTGGGCAACAAAGATAGTCGTACTGCTAGACAGTTTTCATACATGTCACCTTATGTTCATACTACTGTCATTGTTAATATTATTAAAATTTAGAGAAACAAAGAAAACCAGATGTATCAAATGTCAGATACCATTGGTGCCCAATGCATTTCATTGACTTAACCTCTTCCCAACATTTGACGGACATATCTCTCCTAATGTCAGGAACGAGAGTATCATGCTAAGGAGCTGAGCTTGCCCCATACAAAAAGGTTGCCAGATGGCCAAAACCAAATATAATTCCAATTCAGGCTGTTTATTATCTCAACAGGATAACAGCATAGGGGAAGTTATACATGGGTGCCCAATTCTGCCTCCTGATCAGTTTGACTGGTATTCATTTGAGAAAGTGACCTGATAAAGCCCCCCAGACCTGCCATCTTACTGTTCCTATCAGTTTATAATAAGAGAACATAAATTGTATGTTATTTTGTGATATATATATTTGTATTGCAAAAAATGTACAAGTGACCACATCCCCTAATACACTTGAGGGACTAGAATTATATATAAAACACAAAGATTAAAATTTCTTACCAAATTGGTAAGAAAAACAAAAAAATTAATTGGTTTCAGAAAAATACAATGCCTTGGCTTTATATCAAAAGATCATAAAAAAATTCTGGGTATCATACTGACCTGCAAAATAAAGCTTGTTATTTATGCCACATAATGAAACCTTCAAAAAGCTATACACATTTGGAATCCCAATATTTGTAACAACCCAAAGAATAAAGTTAACATTTATTTTTTCTCCTATTCTAATTACTTCCAAAAAAGAATGGGGTAAATTTGCATTAAATTAAATCCAGAAATAATTCACTCAGATAACAATTAATATCTATATGAGATTTGGGAAACAACAAGCCGTCACTGAAAAAAAAACAAAATCCTAAACAAACGCGCCAAGCTCTAAAAAATATAACTTTAATATAATACCCATAAAATACTTATGGATTACGTATTTCTCAAGTCTAACTTCAAATTATATAATTTTTATATATATACATATACCACCACTGTCCCTATATAGTGTTTCCCTACACTTATCCTTCAAATAGACCAAGTAATTTGTCCCGATTAAGGACGGGCCTTGGTGTTTGTAGGGGGGCCTCAACCCTATTAATGTTCACTATGTGTCCTGATAAACACAGAAACATTAACATATATATATTATTTCTGGTACAATGTTTAAAGATTTAATAATAAGTTCAAAATCCCCAAAACAACAGTTTATCGTTGTTTTTTCCTGTAGGAGTCCATATAAAGTACTCAAAGGCTCACAGTCCATGATATGAAACACTGCAGATTTTTCTTCTTCAATTATTAGGGCAAAAATTGTTTCTATATATATCGTTCGTGTAGGTAAAAAATAAAAAAAAAAAAAAAAAAACACAAGATCATTTATCAAAACATCATTCTCAAGGATACAATCAAAACCTTTATCCTAGACGCGTTTTCCCCCCTCCATATTATGAGGGTTTCATCAGGAGTGATCGTCCTAGGGGGACGTCACACTGACTCAAGATAGTAGTCCTCCTCGATATGCTGATGTTTTACTATGTCCTGTACTAATTCCGCCCATCTTAAATAGGTCCCCCAAATATGGGACCGCTGTGTTTTTTACCGTCCCTCCAGGTGTGCTCACCAGCGGCGTCTTCAAAAACGATACTGCGCATGCGGCACGGCGTTAGGCATCGGCGATCCATGGCCTGACCAGCGCCGTTTCAAGCCCGCGCACGCGCCGTTTAAACTCGCCTCTTCAGGGTTCGCTACTGACGCATGCGCTGGCACAAAGAGAACCCGGCACCATGAAACCAGCAACGCTGAAGACGCGGCGTGCGGCCGAAAGCTTGGCGTACATATCTTACTGAGCATGCGCCGGCATATCAACGGCCACGCTCCATCTGCGCACGCGACAAAACCCAAGCGCCTCCACTCAGGACTCTCCCACACATACATTCTCAAGTTTCTCAACGGATTTGTATTGGGCAAGATGTCCGTTCTAATTTCTCCTTTCCATCCAGAGATTGCGCAGCCTTCAAAAACCACAAGGGACCAAACCTACACCTTTCAGACAGCCACGCAGAATAACCCAGCTTTCACACCCAGAAATCACATCCCAATAGATTAATATAAGGGTTTAACATTCACTTATGGGCAAACAGGGCATAAGCTTATATTATTTATATCCCATCTTGGTGGTCGATCTCATAAAAAAGGTTTTCAGTTCTCTACTCCTTACATTTCAACATTGAGGGCCAGAATATACCATAAGGAGATCTAAAAGGAAGGGGATACCTAAAAGAACACAGAAAAAAAATTCATTTGAAAAAAATGAATCAATACCAGATGTAGCAAAAAGAGTTTAAGAAATTTCGGGATCAAGAATTATATAATCCCTGAGATTAAAAGAAATCTATCCTAAATGGCTATTCTGCCCAGATACAAACAAAACCTATTTTCTATCCTTATGAGCCTACGGGATACAAAGGAAACGTTAAATATATATGCACTCAGGAGATTTCAAAATCAAGAATAACAGCCAAAATATAGAAGTTTCGCTAAGACACCTCTGGCTGTATCGTTTTCATTTTCTATAAGGTCCACTCTGTTCCTTACAAAAGTAATTTTTTATTAAGAATTCCCTTTCTTAATGTAGAGTTTATCTTTTCCCATTTTACCTCCCGAAACATCTGGGCCCGAGGAATCTCCCTCATGTTCCATCCAGGATATTGCCTGCAAGAGGGGTGTCAAGGTCTTGCTCGCACATCCCCTAAAGAGTTCACCAAATGCAGTTATTTACTGTGCTCTCGTTTCTTGCCTATATATTGTTTTGCCACACGCTACAAATTACAGGAGATCAATAAACTTCCCTTGGTTACGGCTATTCAATATAAAATCACGATCGCATAGATGATTCCCTGGTCACACGCAAACTCTTAAAAAAAAACTCTTAGTCTGGGACCAAGATTATACTTGCAAAATGGTACTATCTTTCCGCATTAAACACATTCCCAGATGGTTTACGTTTCCTAAACCATGTACCCTGTTGGTTTTGGTGGGACGTTTATAATGGGCTGTGAAATCCAGTCTATCCCTAACTCCTTAAAATATTACTTTTTAAAGTTTAGTTTTCTCGGCTCACTCTCTTAGTTACACACTTCAGAAAAAAAGATCTTTGATTACATCTGCCATCCATTTCTCTGAACAGGTTAGGCTCATTCAAAAAAAAACTTCCATCGAAAAAAACTCACCGAACAAAAAATTCCCTCAGTGAACCAGATTAATAATCTATATGGTTTTGGGAACAAACAAGACGTCACTGGAAAAAAAAGAATTCCTAAACAAATCAAGCTCTAAAAGATAAACTATTTAAATATTTTACCCATTAAAAATATGATTACGTATTCTCGTGTTCTATCTCAATTAATATTGTTTTTATATACTTTATATTACAATATACACACTGGTCCCTATCTATTTTTCCCCTACACTTATTCTCAAATTAGGACCAAGTTAATTGGGTCCCGATAAGGACGGCCTGTTGTCTTTGTAGGCTACCCTAGTAATTCACTTTTGTGTACCTATCAACCAACAGAGGGACAATATGAAAAAACATAAATAAATGGTTCTTGGAAATTGTGGGAATTAATCTTACCCATAAACTATTTCCTCCTTTCGGGGCCGGGTTACCACCAGCTCAGGCGGTTACCGCTTATGGCGAAAGCCCAATTTGCGCTCCCACGTGGTCTTGCGAATCTATTTTCCTGGGCTGGTGGGAGAGGGCCTGGTGGTTCGGAGAGGGAAATGGGGGGTTCACCAATAAAAATTCTTTACTGGGGACGGGCAGAATTTCATAGTTGGACGTCTCGTGTTGTGCACAGGGCCGGGAGGCATTCGTTTAGGAGAATTTATGACAGGTTGTTGGGAAACACTTAATGAGGATTGGGTTGATATTTACTTTTGAGATTCATTATGTCAGAAATAGCTTTTTTGGATTTTCTTAGGATTTTTCAGGGGATGATTTGGAGTTAACATACCAAACTTGGACCTACGTAAGGAGGAACGGCTACTTATAAGCCTCCTGCCGGTGGGATTCATTATCAACCTGAAAAGTAATAAAGACGGGTATACCCAAAGGGTTCAATTACCACGATAGTAGAAGAAACTGCGTCCAGGATAAGAGATTTTTTTACCACAGGCAAATGACCTCAAGGATAGGGTTCCTGGGAAAAGGGGGATATCTCCTCCATCAGTATTGGAAAGGCTGCATTTAAGGGAACGCACTTAGGTGTGACAGGAGACAATCTATTGATTCGTCGGGACCAAGAGATGAGGAACCCATTTTAGGATTAATAGGACTCAATTTGGTGACAAACCGAAAAAACAATGATGTAATGGAAGGATATTGCGGGAGGGAAAATTGGGTTTATTGCATTGTGATAAAGGTCTAACTGACTGTCTCTATAAAAGAACTCCTCAAGTGGACCATAGTAGAAGAGGAAGGTCATTGAGGGAATAAGAGATGAGTTTCCCACAGCCATTTATTAACGTCACCAAAACCATCCCAAAAAGGTACGTGGTTCAAGAAACGTAAACCCGTTAGGAATGTTTAGATGAGGGAAAGATGGGCGAAAGGATGATTTACAATTTGGCACGCTATAGTACTATATCTGTAAGGGACTAAGGATTTAAGAGTTTCGGGTAGACCTCGGGGAGATCTAATGCGATCTCGATTTCTATGAATTGCTGTAACAAAAAGGGAAGTTGTTTATCTCTGTAATTTGTAGTGTGGCAATACAATATATAGGCAAGCGAACGGAGCCAGACAGATAAATATCTGATGGTGCACCACTGTTAGGGGATGTGCGGACATTAGACGTGAGACCACCCCTCCTTGCCAGGCAATATCTGGATGGATCATAGAGGGGGATGATTCCTTCAGGCCTGATGTTTCTGTGTTATGGTGAAAAAGATAAAGTCTCGGTCATAAGAAAGGGAAAATCTTGATAATAAATTATGCTTTTTGTAACGGAAACAGAGGTGGGACCTTTAGAATGAAAACCGATAAGCCAGTTTTATCTTTTCTTTCAGAAGGGGTCTTAAGCACGAACTTCTTAATATTTTTGGATGGTTTAGCGCTTTTGAAACAATCTCCTTGTTGGCATTATATAGTTAAACGTGTGTTTGGTATCCGTAGGGATCATAACAAATAGCTCCCATTTAAGGGAATGTATTTGATCTATTATCGTCCAGGGGAATTATATTATATTGTGTGAATCCCGAACATGTTATACTCTGTTTGCATACAATCTGTTATTGATTTTCGTTTTTTTTTCAAATGGGATGTGTTTTTCTGTGTTCTTGTTAGGTGGGGGGGGTATTACCCTGTCTTTTAGAATCTTCTTATGGGTATAATTTGGAGCCCGCCAATGAGCATATGTTAGGGTGGGTTGTATACTGTAACGGTGTTTTATTATCTGACCACCCAAGATGGGGGATTATAAATAGAAAATATAAGCTGTATTGCTGTTTTTGCCCTTAGTGGATATTGTATACCTCTATATCTAAAATATTTGGGATGAGATTTGGTGTGGAATGAAAGAGCTGGTTTGCGTGCCGCTGATGGTGTAGGTTTGGGCTGTGTGGTGTTGAGCTTGCGGAACCAATATCTGGATGAAAGGAGAAGACTAGAACTGGATCATGGCTTGCCCGTATTCAAATTCGCTGAGAGAATTGAGATGTAAGTGTGTGGGAGAGTCTGAGTGGGGAGGAAGCGGCGTTTGTGGCCTGGCGTGCGCAGATGATCGTGGCGGTGATGATTGTCCGGCGCATTGCCAGAGATATAGTGACGCCGAGCTTTCGGCGCACGCTCCGGCTGAGCGAGTGGCTGGTTGTTCATGGTACCGCCTCCTTGCCAGGCATGCGCTTGTAGCGGGACCTGAAGGATTGGCAGAGTTACGCCACGTGCGCAGCTGAAAAAACGGCGCTGGTTGCCATGACGCGCGAAACGCGGCGCTGATGCGCAGTTAGCGTTTGAAAGAGACGGCCGAGTGGTGAGCACAACCTTGAGGGACGGTAAACAGCAGGTCAACTTTGGACCTATTTTAAGGATGGGAATTTACAGGACATAGGTAAACAATGCAGTATTATCGGAGGAGACTACTATCTTGAGTCAGTGTGACGTCCCCCTAGGAGATCCTCCTGATGAACCCCATAATTATGGAGGGGGGACACGCGTCGAGGATAAGGTTTGATGTATCTTGAGATGATGTTGGATAAATGTATCTTGTGTTTCCTACACGGACGATATATATAGACATTTGCCCTATAATTGAAAGAGAAAAATTGCAGTGTTCATATCAGTGGACTGTGAGCCTTTGTGTACTTTATATGGGACTCTACAGGAATAGCGATAACTGTGTTTGGATTTTGAACTGAGATATCTTTAAACATTGTACAGAAATATATATATGTTAATGTTTCTGGTGGTTGATAGGGACACAAAGTGACTTAATAGGGTGAGCCTACAAAGACTAGGCCGTCCTTATCGGGACGATTACTTGGTCTATTTGAGGATAAGTGTAGGGAAAATAGATAGGGACAGTGTGTATATGTATATATATAAAATATATTAATTGAGATTGGCTTGAGATACGTGATCGTATTTTTATGGGTATATATTAAAAGTTATATTTTAGAGCTTGGATTTGTTTAGGATTTTTTTTTCAGTGACTAAATTTGCAGTTAAAAAGAAAAGTTAATAAAAGTTATTCAATTCATCTAATGTTCTTCAAAATGGTTCTGGTAAAAACTAAAATGTATCTGGCAAAATATCTTACAATTTCATTAAATAGAAATAAAAAACTTTAATTATTATAATTACTATTATTAGCACAGTAGTACTACTATTCTTTAAGTAATACTTTGACGGGTTTGCACAGTGGTGTTTGATGACTGATGGCTATAAAACAGTACATTATCTACCAAGACATGTCAGTTAACACAGTTGTCCAATGGCTGTAGGCCACAGTGACATTTTCTGCAGAGTGTCATAACATTTTACAGGAAACATTAGCTATTGCAGTCATTATAGTTGTCAAGAATTTTTTGTGGTTTATGGCTTACAGGTTCTTACATTTGGTTTTAAAAAAGCATAAAGCCTGGAAGAGTACTTTAAAAATGTCATTTGAACTAATTAATAATTTATCAAAACTTTATGATTTCCTTATTAAAATCAAGGGCTTTGTGTTCGGTAAGAAGAGGTTCTAATTTAGTTTGTTCCTATAAGTTTCCTTCCTCATCAATGCAGCCATTGACCCCCAGATGCCCCTTAAATAAGTGACAAGTTTTTGGAGGTTTTCTCATAGTTAATGTTTATTTTTTATATTTAGCAGCGAACAGGACATGGGGGACAGTTATGTCAAGCTGGAGCTGACTGTCACTTCCTACAACCCAAACACCAATCTTTGCAGCCCAGCTATTTTTGGTTTTGTTGCATGCAGTACTCTTTATACTACTAAAACTGTGTTATCATGTGTCCATTAGCATAGAGAGCTTCAAACAGTGGTACCCATAAAAAAATCACTTTTTAAAGTGCTGTCCTTAAACCAATGGTGCCCTAGAAACCCGCCTTTGAGTGCCTAGTATGAAATGATCTCCAAAAAAATGGGAATGTAGCAAGAGAACAAAGAGTGACTTTTAATGACTATATTTATTATTTTGCCATAGGAAAACTTAAACTCTTCTCAATCTATAAAACACTAAAACTTTACTTTTATTATGTATAACACTTAACTTCGATACACACTATTTACAAACCTGATTTCTAACCTCTCAATTTATCCCTTTCTAATTGTGAAGGAATAAATCCTTTTCTATTATCAAGTCTGGTGGAACACCACCTATTAACAGGGGAACCTTAGAGGTCTGGTCCTCTATCCCCTGATGAAGCCATTTAGTTGGTGAAACATGTTGGGGAGGTCAGGCATGACATTTTAATTTGTGATTTCTCACCTCTTTCTACAGTGTCACCCACTGCAGAGGGTCTCACAAGGAAACCTTATATGTTTTATGTCCATCGGATTAGGGGTGACTGCCCAAGTGGGATGTTTTGGATCCCTTATTGGAGTTAGTAAATCACTGTATACATAAGGTTCCCTTGTTAATAGGTGGTGTTCCACCAGACTTGATAACAGAAAAGGAGTTATTCCTTCACAATTAGAAAGGGATAAATTGAGAGGTTAGAAATCAGGTTTTTAAATAGTGTGTACCGAGGTTAAGTGTTATACATAATAAAAGTTAAGTTTTAGTACTTTATAGATTGAGAACTGATAGAGTTTAAGTTTGCCTTTGGCAAAATAGTAAATATAGTATGAAATGAGGCCCTATAAGAAAAAAATTCTTCCATGGCTCTCACCATTAAAATTGAAAATTTATTTAGGCTTAGTAAACAGGTAATGACTCAAGAGAACACACAAAATACCATCAGGGCTGATGAAGTTATTACCTGCATACCAAACCCAAATAAAGATGCTATATTTATGGCGAGTGCCATGGAACGAAAATTTTTTCCTCCCAATAAATTGTTTGATTCTAAAGAACGTTTTGCCCCCATATTTATAAAACCACTAGGAAAAATAAAAATTTTTAGCTGAACAGAAAACTTGTAACATTACACTTCCCAGTAGTAAAAGTGCTGTGTTATTTTTTTTCTTGTTTTATATTTTTTAACATGCACAATACCAATCCCCCCAACCTAATGTGTTGACCTCGAATAGGTCCCGATTTTGGGGTTTTATTTTCATCCACCCTGGTTTTTCACCGAAAACTTCCAAGTTAGTCCTTCTGGTTTTTTTTTAGGAAGTTAACCTTACTGTTTTCTGGAAAGCCCTCCCAATCCCCTGGTAAGTTAACGTCCCCCCAGTGTTGAGTCCACTTCCTAGGTAAATAACATTAGAGGTAGCCTTCCTATTTTCAAGTGGCACTTCTGTGGGAACAAAATTTGCCCCCATACACGAGAAGTGCCACCAAGAAACATTAAGTGAAAACTAAAAAAACACTGATATCTAGGGTTCATTTTGTTTATCATTTTTAAAGATTTTCCCCAAGTCTGACCCCCAAATTGAAAAAACTTTACGACTTAGTGTTTTTTGGCGAATTTATTACCGGACAAAGTTTGAAATTTCGGCCACAGTTTTTTTTTTATGTGTTTTGATCGAAAGTTTTTTTAGAAAAATCAATTTGATATTTTAGGTTTAAAAATCTTGCCATCATCTTATTAATCATTCCCCATTAAATCGGTCCGCTCCTGGTCCATTTGTTTGGCGGCCCCCACAAAATCACTTACAGAATTAAGCAGGGTGGAGATGTGGTGTTGCACACGTCCCATTGACTGTGATGTGTAAATGGTTTGCGATTTTGGCTGGAAAAAATCCCACAAATGAGCCTCGTTTTACATAGAAAACAAGCCCCCCTTTGTAGCCCTTCCTGTTCATGATCCAATGTCCCCCTCCCCTCAGGTCTCATAGCAAGGAGGACGTGCGCCTCAGGCCTGGTGTTCCAAACAAGCTCAGCGAAAAATTAATCTATATTCTTTCAACAGAGAAAGCTCTACTGTTAGCCTGGAGAATTCCTTTACAACTTTAGTTAGATCAAGATTTGAAAAAAGATTTTATATTTAAGTAGGTATAGGTAGAGAATTTTTTTTTTATAAAGGAGCATCCTACCCGCTGTAAAGTTTCACGGAGGGGAGCCGGTGAAGGGGGGGGGGGGGGGGGGAGTGGGGGGGGGTGGGGGGGGGCCCCCGCCGTGCGAAACACCCGACAGCCCATCAAATAAATAATCCTGGTATTAATAGTACACCAAGAACTTACTGGTAGACCACATTTGCCACTGCAATAGCATTTTTTATTTATAACTTTTTTTCTTCTATTGAAATATTTTTTCCCCTGATAATTTGGGGCAGACTGGGAAATTTATATATTAGGGATACACAATTCTTTTCTAGAAACTGCCAGGGCACTTCCCCATTGTTTTTAGTTGCAAAAAAAACTCCCGTTTTTTATTAATCATGAATACATTTTTTCAGATAGGTTTTCTTTTTCAATTTGCCCATTCCAGCTTTGTTGATATAGCCACCTTGCAGTTAAATTAGAATCCAGCAATTTGTAGTCAGCACAGGTTGATAGGTGCCAAAAATACCTTTTTATTATCCGAATACATTTCAGATACGTGTTTTTTCACTTTGGCGCACTACAGCTTTGTTCATTGAGGCACCTTGCACTTAAATGTGAATACAGCAATTTTGTAGTCACCACAGGTGAATTGATAGGTGCCAAAAAATACCTTTTATATCCGAATACATTACAGATACTGTTTTTTTCACTTTGCGCACTACAGCTTTGTTCATTGAGGCACCTTGCACTTAAATTGTGAATCAGCAATTTTGTAGTTCACCACAGTAATTGATAGGTGCCAAAAATACCTTTTATTATCCGAATACATTACAGATACGTGTTTTTTTTCACTTTGGCGCACTACAGCTTTGTTCATGAGGCACCTTGCACTTAAATGTGAATACAGCAATTTGTAGTCACCACAGGTGAATTGAAAGGTGCCAAAAAATACCTTTTATTATCCGAATACATTACAGATAATTGTTTATTTCACTTTGGCCACTACAGCTTTGTTCATTGAGCCACCTTGCACTTAAAATTTGAGAAATTACGACCAATTTTGTATTCACCACATGTTAAATTTGAAAGGTGCCCAAAAATACCTTTTTATAATTTTATCCGAAATACAATTAACTGATACCGTGTTTTTTTTTTCACTTTTTTTTGCGCACTACATCCCCTACAAGCATTTTTTGTATTCCATTGGAAGGCCACCATGCAACTTAATGTTGGAAATAACAGCATTTTTTTTGGTTAGTCACCCACAGTGATATTGATAGTGCCAAAAAATTACCGCGTTTTTAATTAATCCGAAAACAATTACAAGATACCGAGTTTTTTTTTTTTTTTTTTTTTTTTTCCACTTATTGGAGCCAACTTACAAGCCCTTTTGGTTCATTGAAGGCCAACCCTTGCCAAACTTTAAAATGTGGAAATACCAGCAAATTTTGTAGTCACCACAGGGTTGAAATTGAAAAGGTGCCAAAAATAACCTTTTAATAAACCGAAATGTTGCTTTTCAAGTGGGAATTTACTCCCATCAAACAATTCTTTAATATTGGGGCCCTGAGACAGGTTCACCGCATATTTTATCCCAAATATTTTTATTTTGTGGGTCATTGTTTGACCTGGTGAGATTGAACAGGCCAATTAATCAGGTCCTTTGGAACATAAAAACAAGTGGGCTTTTTTATAAGTTAGCAAATTTATCCCCTCACAAAATATTTTTAACATGGCTTTGAGAAGTATCATTTTTTAATAATTTTTTTTTGGTCTGCTGGCTTTTGAAATGCAGCAATTACCTACAGATCCTAATTTCTAAAAAAATTTGTTATTCTTAACAGAAACATTTGTTTTTCCCTTTTCACAATTGTTCAAAGAGTGGCCTCAATGGTTGATGGTGCTGTCAGAAAACAACAGGAATAAAGGTAAAGGACCCATCTGTTTTAATGGACACATAATGCGCAAAATGAAACTGTGTTTTTATGGCAAGAACTTTTAAACAATAGCTTTAATCCCATTTCCCCTGTAATTATGAAACCAAAAACGCCATATTTAATACATTTAAAAAAAAAAAACAAAAGACATGGGTGGGAATTTCCAATCCTAAATTTTTTAAAAATGTGATTATTCCCTATAATTAAACTACTAAAAAAGGCTTTGCCATGTACAAAAAAATCCTGTAAAAAAAAATTAATTTCTTCCTCAGAATTTGTTTACAAGTAGGGTACTTGTTTGACCAAATTGTAGTGTTTATTCAGAGGACATGAGTAATGGAGCAACTGACAGAGAACAAAATTACAGAGAACAAATTTCCCACCAGCCCGTTTTGAGTAAAAAAATTTGAGAAAAAAAAAATGCCAAGAAAAAAAGGGTAAACCTGGGTGGAACATGAAATGGGCGTTTAACCCACCATAAAAAATTTTCCCCCAAGTGGAAAACTCAATAAGTTCCCGCACTCATACTAGGGCCCAAAGGCCGCTAACAAGGATAGGTACAGGTATACTGTCCCAGTGGAAACTAAAATTGTGGTTTTGGAAAGACCAACCCTTTTTCCCCTGGCCACAATTTTTTAAATCCTGGGTCCCCATGCAGGGTTTGGGCTCATGCCGTTAGCCCAGTGACATGGTATATTCCCCCCCCCCCCAATTTACCTTGGAAACTAAAAACAATGGTGGGGTTTTTGAAAGACTTCCCTTTTTTTCCCTGCACTTTTTAATCTGGGGTCATGCAGGTTTGGGGCTCATGCTGTGGCCCAGGACAGGTATAGTCAATATAAAATGGTGGTTCAAAGCCTCCTTTTTCAGGCACTTTTTAATCTGTGGATCAGACAGGTTTAATGGTCATACTGTGGTACAGAACAGGTATAGTCATTATCCAGTGAAACTAAAATGGTGGTTGAAAGACTCCTTTTCCCGGCACTTTTTAATTTGAGGGACAGACAGGTTTAATGGTCATACTGCGGTCCAGGACAGGTATAGTTAATGTCCATTTCAACTAAAATGGTGGTTGAAAGACTCCTTTTTCTTGCACTTTTTAATTTGGGGTCATGCAGGTTTGGGGCTCATGCTGTGGCCCAGGACAGGGATAGTCTATGTCCAGTGAAACTAAAATGGTGGTTGAAAGACTCCTTTTTCCGGCACTTTTTAAATCTGGGGGTCATGCAGGTTTGGGGCTCATGCTGCGTTCCAGGACAGGGATCTTCAATTTCCAGTTCAAGTAAAATGATGGTTCAAATCATACTGCCTTCTGGCACTTTTTAATTTGTTGGTCATGCAGGTTTAAGGCTCATGCTGTGGTGCAAGACAGGGATAGTGAATGGTCTGTGATTTTTTTTCTGTGGCTTTTATAACCTAAGTGTGTTGCCTAAGATGTAGCACGTATCCATTTGACTGTTGTGGATGTTAATTCCAGCTTCTCTATCCCTGTTTGGGTGTAAGAATGAAGGTGTTGTTGCTCTCCCATAGACTTTAATGGTCATTGATCATAATCTATCATCGACCATCGAATATCTAATCGCTCAACACTACTTACAATCAGTAGAAATTTGGCATTGACCCAAATAAGAAGTGCAACACTACTTATACAGTAACTAACATGATAAAAAAAATCCTGCAGTAAAGTATAAGCATACTGTATCTTTTATACCAATGGTCTCTCTGTTGCTGTGCTGCTGCCACAAAACTACATCTTACAACGTTACTTGCTTTAAATAACTTTTCAGAGTACAATACAAATAGCAAGGGAGTAACTACCGGGCCACAGGGCAGCTGCTAACACCTCTGCTACCCCAGTAGTTTGGCTTCTGCGCCTGCCAGCAGTGAACATAATAGTTCACTGCAGGCAGGGCGGAGCTGCGAGGCCCGGAGCTTCCTACCTCAAAACGCCTGGGCCCGCTAGCCCGAGCGTTCAAGGCAGGACTGCCCAGTGTTCGCAGAGCGGAGCCTCACCAGCTCTCCGCTCTGCTAATCTGCCTGCTAGGCCTTAAACCTAACAGGTGCCAGCCCACAGTGCTGACGTGGGTGGTGCGATGACGCCACATCATCGCGCTGCCTGGGCCGAGCACAGACTGCCCAGGAGCCGAGCTGGGTGCATTGAGGGAGCGTGGCATAGGTATGTTATTTCTTATTTTTTTTACATTAATGAATCCTGCCTACCTATATGGGGCCCCTATAGACTGCGTAAGCCATGCCTGTCTACATATATGGCCCCTATAGACTACCTAGCTTTGCCTGTATATATGGGGCCCATATAGGCTACCTAAGCCCTGCCTGTCTACATATTTGGCCCCTATAGACTACCTAAACCCTGCCTGTCTACATATATGGCCCCTATAGCCAACCCTAAACCCTTCTTGCCTACATATTTGGCCCCTATAGCCACCTAAACTCTGCCTGCCTATATGGCCACTATATCTTCCTAAACCCTGCCTGCTTACCTATATGGGCCTTATAGATGCATAAACCCTGCCTGCCTATATAATGACCCTATAGCCTACCTATACCTTGCCTATATGTGGCCCCCTATAGCCTAAATCCTAATCTAAACCCTGCCTGCCTAAATTGACCCGAAATAGCCTAGATAAAGCCTGCCTGCCTATTTGGGGCCCCCTATAGCCTATTTAATTACCTATCTATATGGGCTCCACCTTTAGACTAGCTACCTGTGGCCAACCTACAGCCTAACTGTGGCCCACATACTGCCTAGTTAGCTACATGGGGCCTACCTACAGCCTACCTACCTACCTACCTTATGGCTACCTACCTAACTGGGGCCTAACTACTGCCTACCTAGATCCAATCTACCTATCTTTCTGTAAATTACCTATCTAATTGAGACCTGCCTAACTACTTCCTACCTACCTAGGACCAATCTACCTATCTGAGGCCAATGTACTGCCTACCTACCTGGGACCTATATACTGCCTATCTTGCTACCTGGAGCCTACCAACCTACCTATCTAGAGCCTACCAACCTATCTAATGTGGTCTACCTACCTAGCAATATGATTCTGAGGGTATAGGCCATAGCTGCAACACAATCTCCCGGGCTGAATTCTGTGGTCCTCCCCTCTAGGAGACAGGGCCTCTAAGCTATGGCCTATACCCCTCTGCCACCTCTTGGAAGTTTGTACAGAGATGGGGGGCAGGGAGCGAGGTGCTGGAAAAATGAGATTTGCCAAAATCTGCAGGGACGAGTGGTGGCTGGGAGAAGTCATCATGGTGGTCTGGACCGAATGTAGAACAAAAGGGAAACTCAACGACTCGCCAGAGAAATGTCACCTGTGAGTCACAAGATGTCACTTGTATGTCTGTAGAGCCTGTGTACACTGGTGTCTACGACTATATGGTGACTGTATGGGGGTAATATACAGTCTGTAGAGCACCTGTGTACACTGATACCTACCAATATATATGGTCACTATATGGCGGTACTATTGGTCTTTGTATACTGATCAGTAATAGTGTAGAGGTGTTATTCAGTCACCATATGGTGGTAATTTGTGGTTGTGTTCTGGCGGTATAATGGGGTCCTTATGTAGTAGCGTTATTGTAATGTTGGTCTTGGTATAGTGGGATGTGTTTGGTAGCGGTATGATGGTGATATCTATGGTGAGTTAATCGCTCATTGTATTATCTAGAAACTGCATGTCCCGGTAAATGTTCATGGTTGGGGAGGCGGGCGAGGGCATGGGGTGAGGGGGTCCCATCCAAAAGTTTGCTATGGGGCCCATGCTTCTCTAGTTATGCCCTTGACAAATAGTTGTAAGCAGCAGTAAGCTAGGTTCTGTTGCGTGTTCAATGAGACATTAACACTTTTTATTCTTTTTTTATTTAAATAACTATTTGTTTAAGTTTTAGAATACATATGTAATAAAAAAACAACATTTTATAATTTATGGTGCGGAGCCAAGTCCTACCATATTGTGCTTGGGTACAGCAAGTTTTAGCTCCCCGTTGAAAAACAAGTAACAAGCACGTATTAAACTATCCAGTGCTTTTAATACACAACTATAATACATATGGCTGCATTCAAATTGACTAGGTTTATTTTGGCAGATCCATAATAATTAGAGATGGGCGAATTTCTCAAAAATTCGGTTCGGTCACTTCGCCGAATTTTCCGACAAAATTCGTTTCGGTCCGAATTACTTCGGCACGAATCACGTTAAAAAACAGCTATTTCCAGGCTGCCCAGAGCCTGCAGGGTGCTGTAGAACGTTGTGCCATGCTTAAATATGCAGAGGGAGCTTGGTTTGGTCTTCATACATGTTTTTTTTTGTTCCCCAAACCCCCCTTTTTTTTTTTTT
>JAODAL010018552.1:0-74457 GCA_025379985.1 Phyllomedusa bahiana
AAAAGGGGGCCTTAAACATCTTTTGATCAAAATATGTGAACCGAGAGTCTCAAAGTTTTTTCCTTCCTGAACGTGGCGCACAACGCTGAATCGTTCCAAGCCAGCTCCGATGCAAGTGTGCGGAACTGCACGGCGTAGTCTCCCACGGAGGCGTTCCCTTGTTGCAGGTTCAACAGGGCGGTCTCGGCAGACGAAGCGCGGGCAGGCTCTTCGAAGACACTACGGAATTCCTGTAGAAATGTCACCAGGTCAGCGGTGACCGGATCGCCTCGGTCCCAGAGTGGGGTCGCCCAGGCCAGGGCTTTACCCGAGAGGAGACTGACCACGAAGGCCACCTTGGATCTTTCCGAAGGGAACTGACCAGCCATAAGTTCCACATGAAGGGAGCACTGGGTGATGAAGCCCCTGCAGGCCTTAGGGTCCCCGTCGAACTTTGTCGGCATGGCCAAGCGGAGCTTAGGACCAACTGTAGCGACTGTCACGGGAGGAAACCACCGAAAGCCGACTGCTGCTGCTGAGTGGCGATGAGCTGCTGCATCATGGAGGAGAGCTGCTCGAGCTGCTGTGCGTGCTGCGTGATCTGTTTTGATTGTTTGACCACGACGGTGGTGATATTGGCGACGCTCGGCAAGGACGCCTTGGCGGGATCCATGGCCGGATCTTACTGTTACGGTCTTGAGGTGGATCCGCTGGACCACCGCAGGCGATGGCGTAAGCCCACACCAGGGAGTGGAGTCTAAGTGGGTCCCGGTATTCACCAGAGCCCGCCGCAAAGCGGGATGGACTTGCTGCGGCGGGAGTCCACCAGGTCACTACCACTGGCGGGGCTTGCCTGCGGTGGCGGCCAAGGGTACGAGGTACAGGAACGGCAGGCAGGCTCGTAGTCGGGGACAGGCAAGAAGGTCAGGGCAGGCGGCTGTGATTTCGGTGAACGGAGACAGGCAGAAGGTCAGGGCAAGGCGGCAAGGATCGTGGTCGGTTTAAAAGTAAGCAAAAGGGTCTGGTACACGGTAGGCAAGACAAGGCTTCCTGGAACGCTTTCCCAATAGGCATGTGCACTAAAGATCCGGCAAGGCCACTGGGAAGAGCTGGGCTTTAAAAATAGGAGCAGTGCCCCGGCAATGGCCAATTACCGGGCCACTGTCCCTTCAAATCACAGACCGCCGGCCCGCGCCCCCTACGGTTCGGCGCCGCGCCCGCCGAGAGACCGAGACGGACGGGGCAGGGAGCGAGGCCGGGTAAGTTACTGGGGACCCGGGCAGCGGGAAAGAGCGGACCCCCGGACCGAGGTGCGGGAACGGGGCGCCGCTCGGAGTCGGGGCACGGATGCGCCTGCGACCCGGGACGAGGGTCGCAGGGGCATCCGTGACATCGTGGTGCCACAGCAGATCCAGTGTAGGGGAGTTCAGTGCCATGCCCCATGTTGTGGGAGCACAAGCAGGACCTGGAAAACCAGCGCCCAGGTATATGAACTGTAAAGGCATTGAGGGTGCTTTGGGGTTTGATAGAAAACCACACACAACTGGGTGGTTTAGGAATTTTATCCAGTGTGTCGGTTTTCTAGGCACCATAGGGTCAGAGAGGAGGAGAAGGCCTTGCAGTTTGGGTTACTGTCCCTGAGGAACAGGAGGCACAGAGAAAGAGCTGAGATAAGGAGAGGCCTTTGAAGGAGAAGAAAAGGGCAAGTTGCATACAAGAAAAAGATACTGTGACTGTTCTGTTGGGCATACGGCCCTAGGTGTTCCAGTAGCGTGCCCTATCAGGGAAATTGGCAGCCGTGTCAAAGAGTTGTAACCAGTGATGAGCGATTGTGTCAACTATCGTTATCGATTCGATAGTCGATATCGGCAATTATCATGACGATATCATAGTCGATAACAGATTATCGCCGATGACCATTAAAGTTTCATAGTTTGTAAGGCCAAAAAAAGACAAGACGTCCATCCAGTTCAGCCTTTTGTGCTAAGGTGATGATCCAGAGGAAGGCAAAAAACCCCAATGAGGTAGAAGCCAATTGTCCTCATTTTAGGGAAAAATTCCTTCCCGACTCCAATAGACACTATAACTTGTTATATTATTACGCTCCAGAAATGCATCCAAACCCTTTTTGAACTCTGTTATTGAATTAACCATGACAAGTTCCTCTGGTAGAGAATTCCACAGTCTCACTGCTCTTACAGTAAATAATCCCTTTCTATGTTTATGTAGAAACTTTCGTTCCTCAAAGTGTATGGGAGAGGAACAACACCTTCATTCTTACACCCAAACAGGGCTGGAGAAGCTGGAATTAACATCCACAACAGCAAACTGGATACCCACAAATTAAAAAGTTCCAGAAGGCAGTATTATTTGAACCACCATTTTAGTTGAACTGGACATTGACTATCCATGTCCTGGACCGCAGTATGACCATTAAACCTGTCTGACCCACAAATTAAAAAGTGCCAGAAAAAGGAATCTTTGAACACCCTTTTTTTAGTTTAACTGGATATTGACTATATCTGTCTTGGACCGCAGTAATGCCCAAATTTAAACCTGTCTGACCCACAGATTAAAAAGTGCCGGAAAAAGGAGTCTTTGAAATACCATTTGAGTTGAACTGGACATTGACTATATCTGTCCTGGACCGCAGTATGACCATTAAACCTGTCTGACCCACAGATTAAAAAAGTCCCGGGAAAAAAAAAGGGAAAGTCTTTTAACCACCATTTCAGTGAAACTGGACATTGACTATACCTGCCCGGGGCACAGCATGAGCCCCAAACCTGCATGACCATCAGATTAAAAAGTGCCGGAAAAAGGAAATCTTTAAACCCACCATTTTAGTTGAACTGGACATTGACTATCCATGTCCTGGACCGCAAGCATGACCCAAAAAACCTGCACAGGTCCCCTTATGGACCATCAGCAGAAAATTTCTCAATAAGAAATAAACTATATTAAAAAAAACAACTCGTTTTCCATTACTGCTGCTGCTAGAGCTACTTGCCATTCTACTGGTGACCGTGACATTAGCATGTGAAGCAAACGAAACAGATGTCCCCAGTAGGTCAAAGAGGCCTGTCTGAAAATCTGCATTCAGGAAATTACTGATCAAGACAGGTGAGGCTGTAAACGTGGATCACGCAGGTTCAGCTGGCAGGGCTGGACTTACAGGGGTTTGTGGTGAGAGCAAGGGCTGGCGTCCGTCATTTTAATTAACACAGCAAAAATGCCCTTATGACGAAAGGCAACGAAAACAGTTGTGCTGAAGCAGAGTGCGGAAGCGAAAGTGTGAGCTAAAACCTCCAGCCTTCCTCAGTACACAGTCAAGACCTGGGTAGTGCTTGAGAAATTTCTGCCTCTACGAGAGCGCTTGCCCCTCCATATGAGTGCGGACCAATTGAGCTTCACTTGGAAATGCTGGTGGTTGACGCTCCTGTTTCACTCAGGTGCATTTTTCTTTACTTTCTTTTTCTTCTTTTTAAACTCAACATGTTGGAGGAAATTGTCTCTTTTTCTTGGGGTGGCGAATGGCTCCATAACACCATGCCCTTTCTGAAATAACCTACACCTGTTCAAGTCTTCCTGTACCTACTTGTACAATTCAGATGAATATTTGTAGCAGCTAAATTTGTACATGCAAGTTTTTTTAGTATTTTTAATTTTCTAGAAAATACATTGTTAAAAATAGGAGGGAAATTTCCCACCACGTCTTTGTTTCTCTTTTTTTTTTAATTGTATTAAACGGGTTGTCTCACTACAGGGATTGCTAGCTATGTTAAATAGATTGCAAAAACAAGTCATTTTGCAATATGTGTCCATTAACAGTGTCCTACCTATTTCTGTTTTGACAGCACCATGCCCCATACATTTCAAAACATCACCGTTGAGCCACTGTTGACAATTGTGAAGAACAAATGTCTGTTAAAAACCAAATTTTTTATAATAGGACCTGTGGAACATTTCACAGCAGCATGACCCAAAAAATTATAGAAATGACTTCTCAGCCACTGTTTAAAATTGTGAGGGAGAAATCCCACTTAAAAGCCACATTTCTGTTCCAAAGGACCTTTGATTATTTGCTTATCTCACAGCAACATGACCCCAAAAAAATTAAAAATTTATGACTTCTCAGCCACTATTAAAAATCGTGATGGAGAAATGCCACTTAGAAGCCACATTTCTGTTCCAAAGGACCATGATTATAGCTGTATCTCACAGCACCATGACTCCAAAACCATTGACAGTGTGAAAAATTTGAAATATGAAGTGCGTAAATGGAATACGTTTTTTTCATGAAACCGTGTACAATTGGTGTCTTTTACAGTCTCCTCACAGCAAAACCAGCAAAACGACCTTTTGGGAACTGAGAATAAAATTGCAGTAAGAAATGATCATTTAAAAAAAAAGGTTTTCAAGAGGACCATTTCTGTTTGAAGAGGAATGTGAAGTAGACCGGCAACTAATCGGTGAACCCCCGGGAATTGAATCCACAACATCATCAGGATCCATGCCTGATTCATCTTGATGAAAGTCAAACGATCAACATTATCTGTGGGAAAGCTGAATGCATTTGTCTGTAATGACTCAAATATGACGCTGGCTGCTGGGCAGGACAAGACCTCTATGGCGTGACCAGCGAGCTCAGGCCACTCATCCATTTTGGATACCCATAAGTCGATTGGGTCCAGAACATATCCAAAAACCTCGGTGTTGAGACGCAGATAGTCGTGCACCATGATCTTAAGCTGGTCTCTGTGTGTTGTATGTGGCCCTGCATAACATTGCGTTGGTGAGGTGGTAAATAAGATTGCCAGAGGCACCCATTAGGCTTCCCGCCACAAAGCCAGCTGCTGCTGTGCTTCACTCTACTGCTTTCTGTTGCTGACGTTGTTCCACCGTGATATTTGAAGAACGTGAAACAGACGCAACAGATGTCTCCATTATCAAATCAGGGACAGTCTCCCAATTCCTTCATTTTACTCTCTATTTGGGTTTGGGTGGGAAAAAAAGTGCTTAGTTTTGCTTTGTACCGGGATCGGAGGAGGGTGGCCACCCCGTAACTGTTGTTCAGTTTGATGGCCTTAATGCAAGGATCATGTTGGAGGAAAATGGAGCAATTAAAGCACTCATGTGAGGGGATGGAGCCTTGATTTCCCAAGCCTTTTGGGGCAAGGGCACTAGAAAAATGACTTCCTCATCCTCCTCCCCCCGCCTCAAATCCGTGCCAACCTCTTTCCAAGGCAGGGACATCGGTAACGTCGGTGTCCAGCAATACCTCATCCTCCTCCTCCTCCTCCTCTGCTTCCTCCGGGACAGCTTCAACACAACCCTGACTTGCCTCAGATGATGCACCCTGAGAGCTGAGGCGCCGCCTTGCTATTTTTGACTGGTGAGTGCTTCATCTTTTGTCTTGTGATTTTATACCGCTCTAATAAGTTTTTGCATATTTCCATTGGCCGACTACTTTTTGCAACGTGCTGGATATCTGTATATTTACTTAAACTGTACAGCGCCAATTCTTGGATTGTGCATCCGTGCATTGTTAGCAATCTACACAAGGAGTACCTTGGGCTGGCTTGTTCTCACTATATGTATACATTACTTTGACAAGTATGTGCCGTGCCCCCTTGTGAAGGCCTCTTGAATTACTGATGTTTATGCATATTATGCGGTTCACAAGTATCTTTTATGCACCCCAGTATTGAGATATATTAAGTGGCTTTTTTCTCCTTGAATAGTTTCTATTTGGGCTCCAAATATGGCTACTTCCAGTCGACAATTGCGTTTAGAAAAAGCAGCAAAAGTATTCGACTTACAGCCAAACTTGAGCCAAAGGCATACAGAGTTTTTCAGCAAACTCAAAGATTTGGAAAATCACTCAACTCAGGAAATACGGATTTGGTGGGACCTCACCACAATTCAAAATTATATCGAAAAGGACATGATTCCAAGAGGTTTAAGGATCAAAAAGATCCCCACCACAGTCTACTCGGACACTTTTGTTACTGAATGGAATTCTATCCTGTCAACATGTTCAATCCAGCTTATGAATCTCATAGTCAAATATGAAGACTCAAAATTGGAAGAAATTTCATCTACAATCAAAGTTCTTGAATCTGAGATTGAACAATATCAGGACATTTCGGCTTATACACAGGAATTAGCAAAATTACAAGAAAATATCTCACAACTAGAAGAATCAATTATGGAGTCCAAAAAAATGAAATTCCAACGAGATATGGACGATTACGCTCATGATCAAGTTTATGAATGGGGCCGTCGAACCTCGAACTGGAACACACCAAGATCTATTCTAAAAAGTCCTTATAAAAAAAAATGGAGAAACAGGAACAAGAGAGTTAGCTTTGATTCAAAACATCTGGAGTCATCAGACACTAACACCGATACGTCCATGGATACATCCAGAGAGAGCCTTGCCACCACTAGCTCCAACTCAGGAAATACAGGACATTCGTATTATAAAAATTCAAAAAACAAGAAGCGAAACCAAGCACAAAACATCGGCATAGAGGAGGAAGGAAACACTCAAAGAAAGAAAAATCCAAGAATGTTAACTAGTCTAGTAGAACACAAATAGGACAAAACAATACAGTGGACGTTCTTAATCTCTCCTCCATCACTCTATCTCAGAATCAGATCACTGTCCTCTCATTAGGCCTTAATTATGCCTTAGAGCGTAACTTTGATTTGTTTACAACTGTAAAAGATATTAAATGAATTCATGAGACTATTAACTCTAAAAAGGCACTTCTGGCGGGGACAGCGACCAACAAGATCAACCTTTATCTGTAAATATAAGTACACGTGTTACTAATGAATTTCATGATTGTTCTTTCCTTGAGCAGGGGGGGTCTATCTTCTCTCTTTGATTTGGAATGGAGGGCACTACACGCCAGGTCCATCAGCCTGGCTGATAACTTTCCAGTCTCAAACCCGGACTTTTATCCCATAAACTCCAGGACCCCCCTAATGGATAAATTTTCAGCCCCTTAATAGAAAAAGAGCTTAGGGAACTTCATAATACTGCTAATAAGGGATTTTTAAATTCTCAATCTCAAACCCTCACTTTAAACGCCCTTCAAACAATAGAATCATGCAAACACCCGAAATAAAGATGGCCGATAAAGGCGGGCACTATAGTAGTGTTTAAACAAAGATGATTACTGTAGCTTCATGGACTCAGTGCTTGCAGTTTAGGTCCACTTACACTAATTAGCTCAAAATCCAACACAAAAATATTACAATGAGCTATATAAATTAGGGGAGGAAAGGGGGTCACCTAGGCACTCTAAACCGTAATCAAGCCGATTTCATAAAGTGTGACAATTTCCAAGATACCAGTATTATATGGATTACCTAAAATCCACAAGAATCCAAATCACTCCCCCAATGAGACCAATTGTCTCCAGCATTGGCTCCTTTTCAGAGGGCTTGGCAAGTGGGTGGACTCTCTTCTTCAACCACTTGTCAAGCGAGGTACCTGGTTATCTGAAGGACAGCAAAGTTTGTACTATAAGTTTCCAGCATAAAATTATGGCATTTGGAATTACAGTGGATTACTTTAGATGTAGAATCACTCTTAAACTAGTATACCCCCATTATGTAGCAAATCAGGCCATTCAATATCATTGCACAAGTATAGCAATTATTTTACTGATTTAATTGATTATTTACTAGGGTTATTAAATTTTTTTTGTCTCTCACAATTATTTCACCTTTAATGATCAATTTTATGTCCAATGCAAGGGGGTGTCAATGGGGGCGAATTTTTCTCCCTCATTGGCAAACCTTACTATGTCCTGGTGGGAGGAGCTTTACATCTTTTCTACCCATAATCCTTTCTTGCACCAGGTGGATGGTATGGCAGATACATCGATGATCTTCTAATAATTTGGAGGGAGATGATCTGCCATGCCTTTCCGCTAACATTTGTTAATTTAATAATATCTTCAACTTAAATTTTTTACTTTCAGTTCGATGCATGTTTCAACATCCTTTTTAGATTTGACACTAATGGGGGGGGCCCAGCAATCCATTATCTCTGTCACGTATAGGAAGCCCACTTCGGGAAATACTACTTTACATTTCAAAAGTTATCATAGTAAATCTACGAAAAAATCCATACCGATGGGGGAGATCTTGCGTGCAAGGCGCAATTGTACAAATATTGAATCATTTCAGGTGGAAGCTGAAATCATACAAAGCAAACTATCTGCTCGAGGCTATCCAAAAAACCTATTACAGTCTGCCTATAATGAGGCTTTAACTATAAACAGACATGATCTATTATCCCCCAAAAAAACATCAGTCCCCTCTGGCAACTTTCCTACCCTTGTATTAGACCACAGTAGACAATTTAAGAACATTAAAAATATTGTAAATAAATATTTACCAATTCTTTATGAGGATGACATACTATGTAACATTCTCTCAAAATGTCATTGTGTGGTCTCTCGTATAGCTAAGACTCTCGGGGACTCCCTCACTTCCACCACAGTACGCCATGTGGGTAGACACTCCACATGGCTAAATGGTAAGGGTTTCTATAAGTGTGGCACCAATCCTTGCCGAACATGTAAATTTGCTTTCCAATGTAAAGAATTTGGCAATTCAGAGGGTAACTAGGGTTTCCAGATTCAAAGTTATATTAAATTGTAACTCCCAGTATATCATCTATGGGGCTTTATGTCAGACTTGTAACTTATTATATATAGGGAGTTAACCATTAGAAAAAATCAAAAATAAGAATTCAGGAACACATTAATGATATAAATACAGATCCATTCAGAAACAAGTCCAATCTAGCTAGGCATTTCATATATACTCATGGTTGTGATTTTAGTGCGCTTAAAGTTTTTGGCATAGAAAAGTGTGTCCGCTCCGCTAGAGGAGGTGACTTGGAGCGTTACCAGAGAGATAGAGAAGCATATTGGATAACAATGTTAAATACTTCGGTGCCAAATGGCCTAAATCTACGTAGAGAAATTATGCTTCACTATTAATATCTTTATTTGTTTAGTAATTACATTCTCTATTGATAGATTTTCCATTTCTTAAACTATATTATAATGCACTGTACATTTGGATCATCATTTATTATGTTTGCTAGTGAGTTGGTCTTCTCTTACCCTAATTAATTTTATTATGTTATTTCTATCTGTTATTATTTTATGCAGATCACGTATACATATAGCTATTTCATTTATCTTATTTTTGATATGTTTGTGTTTTATCCACCTTTGTTTACATCCTGTGACCGCCGTCTGCCAGCCCATATGGTTTCCAGCGACAACTTCTGCTCTCGCTGTTTTCCTGTTTCTGTACATGCGAGGTCACTCTCGTGCGCTCGTGCCACTCGGCCGGGCTTTTTCTCCCGGCCCTTGCGCGGAGACTGATCTGCGCATGTCTGGAAGCACTGGTGATAATTTTTCCCGGTGCCCCTGGTCAGCGGCATGGTCCGCTGGTCTATGCTTCCACGCATGCGCGCTCACTCTCCTGCGCACGCGCTAGTACTCCAGGCGTTTGCCCACTCTATGCGCGGAGTTTGATCTGCGCATGTCCGGAAGCACCGGTGGCACTTCCGCCTTCACGTGTTTCCGATGTTTCCAAGACGGCGGTGCACATGGATTCTTACAAGGTAGGAACTCTTTTAAGCTTTAGTCATTGGTTAATTACTAAATGCTTTTCACATTTGCAGCTCAGCCATGTGTATAAATAAACCATCTCATTTCTCACATGTTGTCGCTATGATTAAGGGCATGTTTGTTCTTTAAGCCCGAAACGCGTCAGCGCTATGTCTCCCTCTATGCCTGTGCCACTGAGCATTGTTGCTATTTTTGACTGGTGAGTGCTTCATCTTTTGTCTTGTGATTTTATACCGCTCTAATAAATTTTTGCATATTTCCATTGGCCGACTACTTTTTGCAACGTGCTGGATATCTGTATATTTACTTAGGCCGCCTTGCACTAGCCCTGGACCCCGAACCTCTGCCTAATGAAGACCGATAAAGTTGTGAAATGGTCGGGCCTTATGGATTTGACGGAGAGAAAGGCTCCGTGTCCGCATCTGTGTCCGTCTCCTCCTCCGTCGCTGGCGGGACCTGTTGTTTCAGAGTGTCCAACGATCATTCCAGAACTAAGATCACCACAATGCTCATGCTGACAAGGGCATTGTCCGCACTGACAATTTTGGTGGCTTCTTCAAAACTGGCAAGGATAGTGCAGAGCTCTTTCACCTATCTCCACTCTCGGTGGCTCAACACCCCGAGGTGTCCGCTGCTTGTCAGGCCATGTGTCACTTCGTACTGCGTAATGGCATTGCACTGCTGCCACAATCGCTGGAGCATGTGGAGGGTGGAATTCCAGCGTGTTGCCACGTCAACAATGAGACGGTTGACGGGGAGACTGAGCTGACGCTGCAACTCAACCAGGTGGGACGAAGCAGGGTGCAAACGGCGTAAGTGTGAGCTCAGACCTCGAGCCTTCCTCAGCAGGCAGTCCAGACCTGAGTAGCGCTTTAGAAATTTCTGGACGACGAGGTTCATGACGTGTGCCAGGCAAGGGATGTGCTCCAGCCTACCGATCTTAAGGGTGGCCAGGAGATTTCGACCGTTATCGCACACCACCTTGCCTGGTACAAGGTTCTTGTCACCCAGCCAGTGCTCGGTCTCGTTGCGAAGAGCCGTCCACAGCTCTTGACCTGTGTGTTGACGGTCTCCAAGACAGATTAATTTCAACATGGCCTGGTTTCTATGGGCACATGATGCTACCAGTGGACCTTGGGGAAAGAACCCTGCACCATCCATGCGGTTTTGCAGAGCATGCGCTGAGCCTGAGAGCCACCATTACCACCAGAGACATCCACCCAGCTTACCCAGTGAGCTGTCACAGAGATATAGCGGTCTTGGCCGTGCTTACTAGTCCACTAGTATCGGTGGTGAGATGGAATTTGCCGGACACAGATGCAGACAACGCGCTTGAAATTTTAGATGACACGTGGCTGGCCAGCGCAGCAATGGCTTTTCTTGAAAAGAAATGCCTGCTCGGCATTTGGTATTGGGGGCAGACAAGGGCTATGACGTGGTGGAACCCATCTGTGTCCACCAGACGGAAAGGCAACATTTCCAAGGCCAAAAGCCTGGCAATGCCGACATTCAGGCTTTTGGCTTTGGGATGGTTTGGGTTAAAGTGTATCTTCTGCTCCCAAACCTGGAAGACAGAAGGCTGGCTGCTATACTGGCCGCTGTAGGGCATGCAGGTCAAACTGGTGGTAGGAGAAGGGGTAGGATGGGTATCTGGTGGTGCTGGTGGTACTCGGGCGACGGTGGAGGCTGAAGCGGAGGCTGATCCTTGATCATGACACTGAGAGACATGGGCAGCTGAGGAACGCTTGGTCGTGGCGGAGAAGGAGGAGGCGGAGACAGAGGGAGTGACAGTGGTTGGAAGCCCGGGATCAGTGTGGCCGTTTTTTGCCAAGTGTTCCCTCCACTTCAACTCATGCATTCACTGCATGTGACTAGACATGTTGGTGGTGGTTAAACACCTAAGATTCTTCCCTCTACTGATGCGTTTATGGCAAAGGCGGCATATGACATCACAGGGTGAGTCAGAGGCTTGCTCGAAAACGGCCCAGGCTTGAGAGGTCCTGGACCTTTTCGACTGCGATAAGTGAGGAGTGGTGTTTCCAATGACACACAGGAAGAGTTACTAGAAAATTTCTGTATCCAAATTTAAGTACAAGGTGGCTCTTTGAACAAAACTGGGCTGCACCAAAGTTAAATACAGCTATTTAAAAGGTATACGGATAACAATCGGTGTTTTTTGCACCAATGAAATAGACCAACAGTTTCTAGAAAATGTCTTTATCCTAATTTAAGTACAAGGTGGCTCTTTGAACAAAACTGGGCTGCACCAAAGTGAAATACAGCTACCGTATATACTCGAGTATAAGTCGACCCGAGTATAAGCCGAGGCACCTACTTTTGCCACAAAAAAAGGGAAAACTTATTGACTCGAGTATAAGCCTAGGGTGAAAAATGCAGCGGCTACTGGTAAATTTCAAAAATAAAAATAGATACCAATAAAATTTCATAGGCAGGTATATTTCCCACATAGGCAGGTATAGGCAGATATATCTCCCTATATGTAGGTTATAGACAGGTTTATGTCCCCATAAGTAGGTTATAGGCAGGTTTATGTGCCCCATAGGTAGTTGTAGGCAGGGTTATGTGCCCCATAGGTAGTTATAGGCAGGGTTATGTGCCCCATAGGTAGTTATAGGCAGGGTTATGTGCCCCATAGGTAGTTATATAATGTCAAAAACAACGTTTGGTTTTGCACATGAAAAAACTTTGTTTAAAAAAAGCACAAATGCACACTGGTGTGGCAACAATACATATAGTCATTCAAATTAAAAAAACAGTGGCACATCATGGACTAAAGAAACTATCAAAAAGGACATAGAAACTTTGGAAAAAGCATTACTGCTAACTAGGATATATGGAAAAAAAATGAGGTTCTTTGTTCACACTTCTGGCCAGAACTGCTTAAGCCCACTTCCGAAACTTCACCGGGACCTCGGGCAAGTGGGTCCTACGCTAACGTTACCTCTATTGGGTCCTATTCAGACCAGCACACTTCAGGGAGAGAAGAGACCTGCTTCAAAGCACACTGCAATGATTTAAAACCTGAGGAAGTGGGTGGAGTACAAAAAACAAAATGGAGTCAGCCACCACTCTCCTACATAATGTCAAAAACAACGTTTGGTTTTGCACATGAAAAAACTTTGTTTAAAAAACGCACAAATGCACACTGGTGTGGCAACAATACATATAGTCATTCAAATTAAAAAAAACAGTGGCACATCATGGACTGAAGAAACTATCAAAAAGGACATAGGTACTTTGGAAAAAGCATTACTGCTAACTAGGATATATGGAAAAAATGAGGTTCTTTGTTCACACTTCTGGCCAGAACTGCTTAAGCCCACTTCCGAAACTTCACCGGGACCTCAGGCACGTGGGTCCTACGCTAACATTACCTCTATTGGGTCCTATTCAGACCAGCACACTTCAGGGAGCGAAGAGACCTGCTTCAAATCACACTGCACCAGTGTGCATTTGTGCTTTTTTTAAACAAAGTTTTTTCATGTACAAAACCAAACGTTGTTTTTGACATTATGTAGGGGAGTGGTGGCTGACTCCATTTTGGTTTTTGTACTCCACCCACTTCCTCAGGTTTTAAATCAGTGCAGTGTGCTTTGAAGCAGGTCTCTTCGCTCCCTGAAGTGTGCTGGGGCTGAATAGGACCCAATAGAGGTAACGTTAGCGTAGGACCCACTTGGGTGAGGTCCCCGGTGAAGTTGCGGAAGTGGCCTTAAGCAGTTCTGGCCAGAAGTGTGAACAAAGAACCTCATTATTTTCCATATATTCTAGTTAGCAGTAATGCCTTTTCCAAAGTTCCTATTTCCTTTTTGATAGTTTCTTTAGTCCATGATGTGCCACTGTTTTTTTGAATTTGAATGACTATATGTATTGTTGCCACACCAGTGTGCATTTGTGCTTTTTTTAAACAAAGTTTTTTCATGTGCAAAACCAAACGTTGTTTTTGACATTATGTAGGGAGTGGTGGCTGACTCCATTTTGGTTTTTGTACTCCACCCACTTCCTCAGGTTTTAAATCAGTGCAGTGTGCTTTGAAGCAGGTCTCTTCGCTCCCTGAAGTGTGCTGGTCTGAATAGGACCCAATAAAGGTAACGTTAGCGTAGGACCCACTTGCCTGAGGTCCCGGTGAAGTTTCGGAAGTGGGCTTAAGCAGTTCTGGCCAGAAGTGTGAACAAAGAACCTCATTTTTTTCCATATATCCTAGTTAGCAGTGCTTTTTCCAAAGTTCCTATGTCCTTTTTGATAGTTTCTTTAGTCCATGATGTGCCACTGTTTTTTTAATTTGAATGACCATAGGTAGTTATAGGCAGGGTTATGTGCCCCATAGGCAGGTTATAGGCAGGTTTATGTCCCCATAGGCAGGTTACAGGCAGGTTTATGTCCCCATAGGCAGATTATAGGCAGGTTTATGTCCCCATAGGTAGTTATAGGTAAGTTGGGGTCCCCATAGGTAGTTATAGGCAGTCATGTCCCCATAGGTAGTTATAGGCAGTCATGTCCCCATAGGCAGGTTATAGGCAGGGTTATGTCCCCATAGGAAGGTTATAGGCAGGGTTATGTGCCCCATAGGCAGGTTATAGGCAGGGTTATGTCCCCATAGGAAGGTTATAGGCAGGGTTATGTCCCCATAAGCAGGTTATAGGCAGGTTTATGTCCTCATAGGCAGGTTTATGTCCCCATAGGCAGGTTATAGGCAGGTTTATGTCCCCATAGGCAAGTTACAGGCAGGGTTATGTCCCCATAGGTAGTTATAGGTACGTTGGGGTCCCCATAGGTATTTATAGGCAGGGTCATGTCCCCATAGGTAGTTATAGGCAGTCATGTCCCCATAGGTAGCTAAAGGAAGTCATGTCCCCATAGGTAGCTATAGGCAGTCATGTCCCCATAGGCAGCTATAGGCAGTCATGTCCCCATAGTCAGTTATAGGCAGTCATGTCCCCATAGGCAGTTATAGGCAGTAATGTAGGCAGTTATAGTTAGTAATTAATGGTACATACTCGGACTGGATTGCTGTTACTAGTGGGGTGCCACAAGGGTCAGTATTGGGCCCTATCCTCTTTAACATTTTCATTAATGATCTTACACAGGGAATACACAGCAGAATATCGAACTTTGCAGACAATACTAAGCTCTGTAAAGTAATCAACACAATAGAGGATAATGTGTTATTACAAAGGGATCTGTATAAGTTGGAGGCCTGGGCAGGGAAATGGCAGATGAGGTTTAATACAGATAAATGCAAGGTTATGCACATGGGGAAGAGAAATCCATTACATGACTACATGTTAAATGAAAAAATGCTGGGTAAAAGTGACATGGAAAAGGACTTGGGAATCTGGTGGACAGTAACTTTAATTGTAGCAGCCAGTGGGCAGACAGCAGCTGCCATGGCAGATAGGATCATGGGGTGCATTAAAAGGGGCATAGAGGCACATGAAAGGAGCATTATTCTCCCATTTATACAAGTCACTGGTTTTTGACCACACATGGAATATTGTGTACAGTTTTGGGCACCAGTGCAAAAGGAAAGACATTGTAGAGCTTGAACAGGTACAAAGGCGGGCAACAAAATAATTTAAAAGGAACTGGGTGGACTGCAATACCAGAAAGATTAGCAAGGTTAGGGTTAAATTTTGTTTAGAGAAAAGCGCTTCGGCGGGACATAATTAATATGTTTAAATACATCAAAGGTTAATATAGAAATCTTCCAAGATTTATTTATACCCAGGGCTGTATCTAGAACAAAAGGGGGGATCCTCTACGTCTTAGGAACAAAAGTTTCTACATAAACATAGAAAAGGGATTCCCTTTACTGTAAGAGCAGTGAGATTATGGAATTCTCTGCCAGAGGGACTTGGGCATGGGGAATTCAATAATGGAGTTCAAAAAGGGTTTGGATGCATTTCTGGAGCGTAATATATAACAAGTTATAGTGACTAGGTTTCAGGAGAGGGGTCATTGATCCAGAGATTTTTCTGATTGCCAGATTGGAGTCGGGAAGGAATTTTTTCCCTAAATGAGGACAATTTGGCTTCTACCTTCATTTGGGGGTTTTTTTCCTTCTCCTGGATTAACCCCCTTAGCCTAACAGGCTGAAACTGGATGGGTGTCTTGTCTTTTTTCGGCCTTACAAAATATGGAAAATATGAATGTCCAATACAAACATAGGCAATCATTTCCCCATAGGCAGTATAGGCAAAATGTCCCCATTAGGCTGTATAGGCAGTCATGTCCCCATAGGCAGCCATGTCCTTTGCTGCTCCGCCTCCTCGCCGCTCCGCCTCCCGGCTGCTCTATCTTCTTGCCGGCACAGGGCGCGTGACATCATCAAGCCGTGCAGGCAGCATGATGACGCGCGCTGCCTGTGCCGGAAACTCCGGACAGCCGCGAGTCTGCGGCCGCTCGGAGTCCACTGTGGAGCAGGGAGTGCTCGCTCTCTGCTCCGCAGTGCTATCTCTTAACTTGTGTGCGCTCCATGTGGAGTCGCATACAAGGGAAGAGATTATTCTGCAATCAGCTATATGAGCACCCTGAGGAGCCGTATATAGCCGATTTGTCCCTGCCGGCGTTCGGGCCATCGCAGTGCCTGAGCTCCGACAGTGACTCGAGTATAAGCCGAGGTCGAGTTTTTCAGCACATTTTTTGTGCTGAAAAACTCGGCTTATACTTGAGTATATATGGTATTTAAAAGTTATACGGATAACAAAAGGTGGTTTTTGCACCAATGAAATACACCAACAGTTACTATAAAATATCTGTATCCTAATTTAAGAACAAGGTGGCTCTTGGAACAAAACTGGGCTGCACAAAATAAAAGGTACAATTTCACCTCAGGTGCGAGGTGTGCTGGGCAAAAAGTGGTAAAAGAAATTCCATTTCAATGCAGATTCAAAGCAGAGCTTGGACTACACAATATACACCCTCCTTTCAAAAGCCCGCCTGCCTGCCTGTCTGTCTGTGTTCGTCCGCACTCCCCCACCCCCCGTGGCTGTACAGAGCTAGATGCTTCTTTAAAAAGTCTCTGTCTAACTAACTAAGTACTTCACAGCTAAAAGCATAGTTGTCTGTATGAATAAAGAGAAGAACTGTGTCTCTGATCTGTATTGAGAGAGACCTAGCACACGTCCTGCTCTAGTGAGAGACACTGAAAGACTGATACTGAACAGGAAACACTGTTCTATGCAAAATGAGGTCATGTGATTTTTCCAGCCAATGACAACCATACACAGTCATGACGTCGCACACCCAGCTCACCCTGCTCTATGCTGTAAGCTGATTTGCTGGACGCCAAAATGACAGGAAGTGCCGAAAATGGTGCGATAGTAATAGATTATCTGCAGATTGTCACCTAAAGTATCGCGTGATCAGAAATTTCTGATCAGCCTAAAATTCGTGCCGATTTCAACTTTGTCGATTATAATCGCTCATCCCTAGTTGTAACCACTAGTGATGAGCGAACCCTAAAAAGTTCAAGTTGAACCTCGAATTTTGAGATGTTCTATTCGAAGTTTGGGTCGAATTTGAACTTTAATTTCGAACCCCATTAAATTCAATGGGAGATGATGTTTAGGTTAATTTTTATACTGACACAAGTGAGGAGAAGCCACAGTTACCTTCCATTAGAGTAAAATGGATACTTAGTGAAGACAATTTGACTCTAAGAGTCACAGAAAAAATTCAGAGGCTTAAATAATTCATTCCTTTCAATGGTTAACTGAAAAGATGAGAAAAGTGTAGCTATAGGACGTGCAGCACTAGCAGCTGCTACGGGGCTCTTTTCACACATAAGAAGACACCAGTATTGGAAATTGAAAATGGTAACTGGCAGGAGCCCCCTATCACTTTTTGCACCTGGCCCAAGAACTTGTCATGTATGTGGTGACAGCAAGAACATCCTAACGGGGATCATGAAGGTTCAGCTGTGAGCTGAAGTGCCGTCCTGCACCCACCCTGGACATTGAACCACCGCCTAAAGCAGTCCAATAATATTGGAAAACATTCGGGCTTTCTACATCCTCCGGCAAATAAGGCTCTGTGTCCACCTTTGTGTCCGCCTCCTGCTCCACCATCATTGCTGGGACCTGCTGCCTTAGAGTGTCTAAAGCTTGTTCAAGCTAAAAATATGACCATAATGGTCATGCTGACAATGCCATCATCCTAACTGACCATTTTGGTGGTGTCTTCAAAACTGTTAAGGATGGGGCAGAGATCCCTGACCTGTCTCCACTTTCTATGGCTCAACACTCCAAGCTCACATTACTGCTCATCAGGCTATGTGATATTTCATACTGCATAATGGCAGCAGAGCTGTCAATACCTGTGGCGCTTGAGTAACTTCTTCACAACCAGGTTCATGACATGTGCCAGGCAAAGGATGTGTATAAATCTACCGATCTTACGGGTGGCAAGGAGATTTCTCCCCTTGTCGCAAACCACCTTGCCTGGCAGCAGGTTCTTAGCCCCCAGCCATTGGTCAGTTTGAGTATGCAGAGCCATCCACAGCTCTTGATCTGTGTGTTGGCGGTCTCCAAAACAGATTTATTTCAGAACGGCCTGGTTTCTCTTGGCACGTGATGCTATCCATGGAGGTGGGGGATCTGGAGTCTGCACCATTCCTGCAGTGTGGAAAAGTTTTGGCCAAGATCCATCACAAGAGGTACTGTAAACCACCAAACTCACCCAGTTAGCAGTCAGTGAGATGTAACGCCCTTGACCGTGCTTACTAGTCAATGTGTCTGTAGTGAGATGGACTTTGGTGGACACAGATGCAGACAATGCGCTTGAGATATTTTCTGCAACGTGGCGGGCCAGAACAGGGACAGCTTTTCTGGCAAATAAATGCCTGCTCGGCATCTGATATTGGGGGCATGCCAGGGCCATGATGTGGCGAAACCCATCTTTGTCCACCAGGTGGAAAGGCAACATTTCAAAGGCCAAGAGCCTGGCTATGCCGACATTCAGGCTTTTGGCTTTGGGATGGTTGGGGTGAAAGTGTTTCTTCTGCTCCCACAACTGGTACGCAGAAGTCTGGTTGGTGGACTGGCTGCTGTATGGCGTGCAGGTCACACTGATGGAAGGGGAAGGTTTAGGCTGTGTTGCTGGTTTTGGGAATCGGCCGATAGTGACTGGGGATGGTGCTTGCTCATGCTGCTCTGACACATCGGCAGCAGAGGACCACTTGGGATTGGAAGTGGCGGAGGAGGAGGAGGCATAAGAGGTTACAATGGTTGGAAACCCAGGATCTGTGTGGCCTTTTTTCTCCAATTGATTTTTCCACAGCAATTCATGCTTTATATGCATGTCCCTGTTCATTCTTGTGGTGCTTAAACGCTTTAGATTCTGTCCTCAACTGATGCTTTGAAAGAAAAACCGGCATATGACGTCACTCGACGAATCTGAGGCTTGATCGAAAAAGGCCCAAGTTTCACAGGTCTTGAACCTCTTTGACGGTGAAAACCTAGTAGCGGTGTTCCTGCTGCCACCACTGACCATGGCTGGCAGAGTAATCTCAGTGGACTTTCCCTGTCTCAGGCCTGACCTGCACTGACACTACCCCATGATCCTACTCCTCCACTGATGATGCGCTAGCCAGCTGCTGCTGAAAAGAACACTTTGGATCCGCAATGTGATCATCATCACAGGGGACTTCCTCGTTCTGGCAGTCTATCATCAAGCTGTGGGCTGAAAGCCACAGGCACTGCGAGGCACTGCTGACTGCGTGATATTTCTGCCGACGGACCGGCTTCCTTCTCCTCTTCTGAGGGCATCAGCAGTTGGGCATCAGAACAGACAAAATCATCCTCTTTGGCCTCTTGATCTTTTGAAATGCCTTCTGACCCCAACCGCATTGTGTCATCAATCAAGTGCTCAGAATATTATCTGGATATTGGGTGACATTTGGCCCATGTTTGCTTCAGGTTGGACTGATGATGATGATGAGGATGACATTTGTGGCCATGACTGAGAGATAGATTAGGTAAAACCGGTGGATGGAAGGTGTGTTAACCACTGAAGATTAGATTGGCGATGCACTTCACAAATGAGACGCACAGGAAACCGACCAAGGAATGACAGGCCTGATGGTCCTTCGACTGACGATGTGCTCACTTGTGTGTTGTCCAGAAACCTGGAAGGAGTGCCTTGTCTCGTACCTCTAGTTCCACGCCCTATGCCCCTCCTTGCTCGCTTTTCACCTCTAGTTCGCTCCGTGTTCAAAAAGATAAATATTAAAAATGTAAAGATTTGTTCACGGTCTCTTATTGAAATACTGTACTCCAAACACTATGACACAGAACTGTTCTTGAATCCCAAAAATTTACTACAAGCAAATAGTATTACAAATATTTTTCTTTCTATGGGATATCTGTTAGCGGTGTCTTATGGAAGAACCCTGGTAGCAACATTGCAACACTTGCATTTCTTTCTATGGCAGATTTGCTGATGGTGTCTTCTACTTGGACCCCCAAAAAAGGAGAAATGAACTTTTGGGCACTCTGAATAAATATGGGAAAAATGCAGCCAGCTATACAAAACTGTACACTATGCAAAAACTATACAAAACTCCTTAACTCCCTAACAATTGATGTGTATGATTCCCTAAGCTAGCTTTATCCCCTCCCCCTCGCCGACTAACCTACTGTATATAGCAGCTTTTTCTGTGTAAAATCGCTAGAAAATGGTGTTTCTGCCTGCTGGCAAACAAGCACCCGGAGGCAGCAGTCGAAATGGCGTTCAATAGGAAATACAGTGACATATACATACACTAAGACGGTCATTTGATTTTAGTAGCCAATGAGACACTCTGTGGTGACTTTTTTTACACTCCTCTGTGCTGTGCACTAATTGTCTGGCCGCCAAAACTGAAGGAAGCCCCTGAAAGTGAAAGTGAAAACTTTTATCGCACGTAAAGTAAAAAGCTCTGTTTGGCTCAGGTTCTAAAAACCCAAGAAGTTTGACTCAAACCTAACTTTTCTCAAACCGTTAGCTCAACGCTAGTAACCCCCTGTTATGTGGTTATCATGTTGAGTCTGAATGGGAGTTTTTTTCACCTTGTCCCCAAATTTGGGGTTTTAAAACCGGGATGCCCTGCGAACCCCAGCCCCAAATTGTTCTTCCTGAAAAATTGTTGTGTTCTTTTTTAAAATGGGAAGCCAAAAAAAGCTTTCATTAAAATAGTGGGGGGGATTTAGGGAAGCCATGGGACGTCATAAGAAAAAGTTTGGGGACCCCCCATTTTTCTAAACAAATTTTTGTTTCCCAAAAAAAAATTGGGGTTTTGCAAAAACCCTTTAATTTTATATAAACTAATAACTAAAAATTTCACTTTTTTGTTAGTACAATAAACTTTATTTCCAACCGGAAATATTACTGTCCAACAGTTATTAGATATATCAAATTGAAAAGGGGTGTTTTCAAACAAACCCCAAATATTTTTGGGAAATAAAAATGATTAAGATTAATTTGGGTGCCCAAACATTTTTTCATATGACTTTTATTTATATCAGGGGGAGACGTGACAGCAGAGTTTTGGAGGGAAGATATTTTTCTCCTAGAATTTTTTCTCCCTATGTGGTTTGGGGAGTATGGGAGCAAAGCGTTTTCACCCGAGAAGCCTGGTTTTTGGGAATTAAAAGGGCCCACCCGCTTGTGTTAAGTAACAATATGGGTTTCTGACAAAATTTTTGGTTTTAAGCAATTTCCAATCCCTGTTGTCTGGGTTTGGGTTTCCGGGTGGTCAAAGAGCAAGGGGGGGGGGTGGCCACTCCCATGCAAACCCGGGGCCCGTGCGGTGTCTGTTTTTTATGGGTCCCGTGGCCCAGAGCAAAGGAAACCCCGTGAAGAAGCCCCTGCTGTGAGTTTTAAAACTTTTTTTATTTCACTCAGGGGAAAACCGTTTCTAGAAGTGCTTTTACCGGCAGGAAATTATTTTTTTGTTGACTTGAATGAAGGCTTGTTTGATTTCCGTTTTTCCCCCTTTTCCGCCCGAAAAAAACCCCAGGGAAAAGCCTGGGCTTGAACTTGGGAAATTGTTTCACTCTCTGTCCGCTGAAACCCCCCCGCTGCCCCACTGTTTTCCCGGTCCCCCCCCACAGACAAAAAGAAAAATAACACTCACCGGGCCCCTTTTTTAGGTACACCAACTAGTAACGGGGTTGGGCCCCCCTTTTTCCTTCCCGAAAATGCCCCAATTCTTCGGCATAGATTCCACCAAAGGGGTTTTCAACCCCAAAGCCCCCAATTGGTAACCAAAGGGGCCCCCAAAAAAGTTTCCAAAAAAAAAATTCCCCACACCAATGAAAAACCACCACCACCAAAACCTGGGAAACCTTATTACAAGGAGAATTTGGGTCCAGTTTTCATGTTTTGAAGCCAAATTTCCCGACCCACCCCAAAAAAAAAAAATTCCCGAAAAAAAGTCGCAGCAAAAAATCGAGACCCCACAACCAGGGAACGTTTTTCCCCAAACTTCTACTGTCCAATTTCGATAGCTTGGGGAAATTGGGGCCTCAGTTTTTCCCGTTTTCTTAGCTGAAAGGAGTGGCACCCCCGGGGTGAAACCCTTCTGCTGCTGTAGCCCATCTGCCCCCCAAAGTTTTGCCGGGGAAAATGTTTCGTTCAGAGATGCCCTTCTGCCTACCTTGGGTTTTAAAGGGGGGGCTAATTTTTAGTCCCCGTTTTCCTTTTTATCAGCTCGAAACCCGTCCCGCCCATTCCCTTTGACCCCTGGGACAACAAGGCATTTTTCCCCCCCACAGGAAATGCCGCTCCCTTGGGGTGGGTTTTTTCTTTTTTTGGAAACCCTTCCCCGTAAACCCTAGAATGGTTTTTGCCAAAGAAAATCCAAAAGATGCATTTTTTGAAATACTCAGACCCCCCCTTCGGCACCAACAACCATGCACTTTAAAAGGCACTAAAATCACCTTTTTTTCCCCTACTGATGCGCATTTAAACTGCGGGAATTGTCTTGCCCATGTCTACATCCCTAAAGCACTGATTGCCGCCGTGATTGGTGAAGAAATTAAGTGTTAACGAGCAGTTGGACAGGTGTACCTATAAAGTGGGGGGGTTTGTCATTTTTACAGACTTTTGCTGAAATCCAAGTTCTGGGTAAAAGCGCAACGTTCAAAACCCAAGACTAAAAACAGGGGATGAACTGCTCAAACATTAAATCCAGGCCAACTCCAACCCCGCAAATGACTGCAAACCGAAGGGGGTGCATGGGAGGCCATGCGGCCAGCTGAAAAATGCCTTGCTGATAGAGGCTAACGTCCGCCTTGCAGGAGAAGCAGCACTTAAACGCACTGCAGGAAAAGCCAAGCTGGGGCCCAAAGTGTGCAGGGGGACACGGGCCATTCCCCCACCTTTGCTGCTGTACAGAGGTCTCCGTAAAAGATGATGCCACGGACATCGTTGAGGCCTTTTTTTCCGTCTTTAAAAGGGGTGGCAGGCGAAAAGCTACCGGGTGCCCCACTGGTAGGTGTTGCCTTTTCCGACGGGAGAACCAAGAAGGGTATTTGACCTCATGACAGGATGCCAAGGACTTTTCCCAAATTAAAGGCTGGATCCGGCCCGCTTGGGGGGAACAGAACGGGGGCTCGGCGTGTACACAACTGGACTTTCTCTGACCCCTCCCCCCCCCGGCCCAAATTACATCCCCCGCCTGGTAAAAAAAGTGGTTGGGGCCAGACATCAAAAGCCTGGCAGAGGGTGGACTGGTTGTTCTGCACAATTAAATCCAATCTTGCCCCCAAGATCTAGTACTGGGTAGCTAAAGGGGAACCCAAAAAACGAAACCCGCAGCCTTGGGAGAAAAAAGCCACTGGGAATTTTACAGCTGGGCCTCCTGGTGCTCCAAACCCGGGGAACGCAAGCACTTGGAGGTCTAGTAAGGCTTCCCCCTTTTAAACGGGGGAGAAGTGTCCCAAAAGGGGGGTGGCTAAGGGAACATACGGGGGAGAGGTCCCCAACCGGACAGTCCGTGCAAGGGGGAGAACCTCGGGGACTGGGGGGCCCCGTGTTAGTTGACGGTGTAGGGTCCCGGCCAGTTGCGCAAAAGTCCCCCTTACACAAACCCAAGACTGTGATAAGGTAGATGGAGGTCTTTTTTTGCACGCCTATGCTCTGCAAGGCTGTAATGGAGATGATCCCAACTCTGTCAGATAAGGTGAATGACTTTTTCCCGTGACAGCTCTACTGGGCTCCGGAACTATCATGCACATGCCAGCCTGATCGACCCCCCATCCTCACGGGACGTGTTTATTGGGGGCCTGTGCATCCACAGGGAACCCAAAGGGGTACCCCCACCACTTGGAAAATAGAGACCCTTGCGGACTTTCCCCCATGAAATAGGTGTAGTTTTGTCCTCATAACACAGTGATTTTGGGGGGGACTTTCCCTTTTTCTGGGAATTTTGGGGAAAAGTGTAAAATTTACTGTAAGAATGAAAAGTAATGGAAGGGAAAGTCATGGTGACCCAGAACTTTTTGTCCCGAGGCTTTTCTCCTACGTAGTTACCCCAAGTGTTGCGATAGTTTTCCCCCCAACCATTCGGCGGGGGAAACGGAGGGCAGGGGAGGGCGTATGCCTGATTTTTGGGGTTTAGGAAACTTTTGGGGGGGCTCGCTCAAGATCCCCCTTGGCAAAAGCTAGGGAAAGTTTAAAGGGGTGAATGGGGGGCCTCAATATCCCAAGGGTGATCATGTATCCGCATATGGGATCATCAAGACCTATTATAAGGGTTTATAAAATCCAGGGGGAGGTGGTGGAGCAACTGTTGGTACCACAGCCCTATCAGAGAATGGTCTTAGACCTTGTTAAGAGGTAACTTAGGCACTCAAAAGACCAGAGAGCGCATTCTCCAGAGGTTTTTCTGGCCAGGGGTGTACACTGATGTGAAGCGGTACTGTGAGTCCTCCCCAGAGTGTCAAGTGTCACCTCCGATGCCCCATTTCCGGAGCCCCCTGGTGCCACTACCCATCATAGTAGTACCCTTTGAGAGGATTGCGATGGACCTAGTGGACCCTCTAACAAATTCTGCGTGGGGCCATCAGTATACACTGGTGGTAGTACATTACGCCACCCATTACCCGGAGGCTCGGCCTTTGTGGAACACTTCATCTAAAAATATTGCAAATGAGCTGTTCCATATGTTTTCTCGTACTGGTATCCCGAAAGATATCCTCACCGACCAAGGAACTCCCTTCATGTCTATGATCATGAAGGAGTTATGCAAGTTTCTGAGCATTAAACATCTGCGCACGTCCATATACCAGCCCCAAACAGATGGTTTTGTTGAACGATTCAACAAGAGCCTAAAAAGTATGCTAAAGAAGGTGGTCAGTAAGGATGGGAAGGACTCGGACTGTCTGCTGCCATATTTGATGTTCTCAGTCCAGGAAGTTCCACAGTCCTCAACAGGGTTCTCCCCTTTTGAGTTAGTCTATGGGAGACCTAGGAGCAAAAGGCCACCCTCTACAGGAGCGTAATTGAGCATTTTTCCCTGATACAGGACCGAATCGCACCGGTTATGCCCATCATTAGGGAACATTTAGAACAGGCACAAGAGGCCCAGAGCTGGGTATATAACAGATCCGCCAAGGTGAGGAGCTTTAACCCTGGGGATCGGGAGCTAGTGTTGGGACCCACCTTAGAGAGCAAGTTCCTCGCAAAGTGGCAAGGGCCCTATAAAGTTGTTGAAAAAGTGGGAGAAGTGAATTACAAAGTGTACCAGCCCGGTAGACATAAGCCAGAGCAGGTGTACCATGTTAATTTTCTTAAGCCTTGGAAGGACAGAGAGACCCTGGCTGCAGTGAGCACTTCCCAGAGTGTAGTTCCTGAGGTGTGTGTATCAGAGTCCCTGTCTAAGTCTCAGTAGCAGGAGGCCTGGGAATTCATACAGAGGAACAAGGATGTGATCACTGAGGTACCAGGGAGTAGTGATGAGCGATTACGTCGACTATCGTCATCGGGTCGATAGTCGATATCGTCAATTATCAAGACGATTTCCGATAGCCGATAGTAGATTATCGCCGATTAGCATTAAAGTCTATGGGGGAGGAAAAAACACCTTCATTCTTACACCAAAACAGGGATGGAGAAGCTGGAATTAACATCCACAACAGCAAACTGGATATGTGCTACATCTTAGGCAACACAATTAGGTTATAAAAGTCACAGAAAAAAAGTCACAGACCATTCACTATCCCTATCTTGTACCACAGCATGACCCTTAAACCTGCATCACCCACAAATTAAAAAGTGCCAGAAGGCAGTATGATTTGAACCATCATTTTATTTGAATTGGGCATTGAATATCCCAATCCTGGAACGCTGCATGAGCCCCAAACCTGCATGACCCCCAGATTTATAAACTGCCAGAAAAAGGAGTCTTTCAACCACCATTTTAGTTTCACTGGATATTGACTATACATGTCCTGTACCGCAGTATGACCATTAAACCTGTCTGACCCACAGATTAAAAAGTGCCGAAAAAAGGAGTCCTTCAAACACCATTTTAGTTGAACTTGACATAGCCTGTCCTGGGTAACCTACATCTGTTCAAGTCTTCCTGTACCTCCCTTGTACAATTCAGAGAAATATTTGTATCAGCTATTTTGTACATGCAAGTTTTTTAGTAGTTTAATTCTAGAAAACACATTTTTAAAATAGGATGGATTCCCACCACGTCTTTGTTTCTCTTTTTTTTAATTGTATTAAATGGGTTGTCTCACTACAGGGATTGCTAGATATGTTAAAGATCTTGCAAAAACAAGTCATTTCTCAATATGTATCCAGTAACAGTGTCCTACCTATTCCTGTTTCTGACAACACCATCAACCTTGAGCCCCTCTTGACAATTGTGAAGAACAAATGTCTGTTATAAACCACATTTTTTACAATAGGACCTGTAGTAGAGCTGCATTTCACAGCAACATACCCCCAAAAATTCAAAACATGACCCTTGTGCCACTCTTGACAATTGTGAAGAACAAATGTCTGTTAGAAACCACATTTTTTATAATAGGACCTGTAGTATTGCTGTATTTCAAAGCAGCATGACCCGAAAAATTATAAAAATGGCTTTGCAGCCACTGTTAAAAATTGTGAGGGAGAAATGCCACTTAGAAGCCACATTTCTGTTCTAAAGGACCATGATTATAGCAGTATCTCACAGTAACATGACCCAAAAAAAATATAAATATGACTTCTCAGCCACTTTTAAAAATTGTGAGGGAGAAATGCCAGAGGTAAGACTGCTGGATGCAGGTTGCATTAACCACTGAAGAACAGATTGGCGATGCTGTTCGTTACTGAGATTCACAGGGCCCTGACCCAGCGATGACAGGCCTGACGGTCCTGCAACCGACGATCCTCTGGCATGCGTGTTATCACCAGCACTGGAAGGAGCACCTTCTCTCATACCTCTACCCCATGTCCTACACCCCCTCTTTGCTCGCTTACCACCTGCATTTCGCTCCATGTTTCATAAAAATAAAAATTTAAGAAAATATGGAAGAGTTTTGACAGTCTCTTATTAAAGATGGCAAATCGCAGCTATTCCTAAATCCCTCTAATTTCCTACAGCCATCTAGGATTAGAAACTGAAATGTTTCTAGCGAATACCTGTGAAATGCGGTCTGGTGGAAGAACCGTAAGACAAAATCAACAGTGTTCTTCCTTCAGTCCCAGGGATTTGCAACTGCTGAGTAGGACTAGGAATTGATAGTTTTCAACAAACTATCATACAAGTGCGCTATCTGCGCCAAACTGCGATTCAACAAGCGCAATACAACTATTCAAAAGTGACACAGATGAGAAATTGCATTTTTTGCAGCAATGACGAACAAGAACAGCTGCTAGAAAATTTTTCTATCAGAATTGTCGTACAGGGGAGCTATTTGAAAAAAACTAGGGCCACACCACGTGTAATACAGCTATTTAAAAGTTATGCGGATAACAAACGGTGGTTTTTGCACCAACGAAATACACCAACAGTAACTACAAAATTTCTGTATTCAAATTTAAGTACAAGGTGGCTCTATGAACAAAACTGGGCCGCAGGAAAGTAAAAAAAAACCACCTATTTGAAATGTATACGGATAATAAAAGGTGGTTTTTGCACCTATGAAATACAACAGCAATTACAAGCAAATTTCTTTATGGCAATATAAGTACAAGATGGGTCTTTCAACAAAACTGGGCTGCGCCAAAGTGAAAAACACGTAATTAAATTGTGTACAGATAATAAAAGTTGGTTTTTGCACCTATAAATACACCTGCGGTGGCTAGAAAAGTTCTGTATCCATTGCAAGTACAAAGTGGGTCTTTGAACAAAACTGAGCTCAGAAATATCACAGCACGCTTGGAATGGATGCAGAAGTGATTCTTTATAGAGAATTCATTACAATACAAGAGGTAGTAAATATCACATACAACACAGCATGTTTTTCCTTTCTACTCTTTATAGAGAACTCATTTTAGTCCAGGAGATAGTAGATAACATATACAACACAGCAAGTTTGCCTTTCTTGTATGTTGAAAATCCAGTAATGTGACAATATTGACGCGACGTTTCGGCTTAAATGTCAGCCTTAATCATGCATGTCACTGAAAGTGAAAGATATGTATGAAATAAAAATGAGATAAAAACATAAAAATTGAAAAGAATAATAGAGGTGGAAAAAATAAGTCAAAGTGTAAATTAGATATACAACAGAGAGGAGGAAAAAAGGAGAAACGCACGAGAGAAAAGGGAACGAAGGAAAAGAATGGGAAAAAAGGGTGAAAAAATGGAAAAACAAAGAGAAGAAAAAAGGAAAAACAAAGAGAAAAAAAGAGAAAAAAAACGAAACAAAAAAGAACGACAACGAGAAGGGAAAGTAAATATGCAGCGAGGAGTGGAAAGGAGAAGCGGGGTAATAGTAGGGGAACCGAGTATCTAGCAAAGGAAGAAAAGGAGTACAAAGGGTATATATGAAAAGACTTACCAGATGAGATGATAAAATAGGGAAAATAGATAGTATTGTAATGTGTAGTAAATACGGGAAAACCTAAAAGAGAATGATGCATAAATAATATAGATAAGACTAAAGGATAGAGATATGTAACAATGGGAGAAAGCTTACCTATATTGTCAGAGAGTAAAGGTACAGAAGGTATGGAGCGGAAGGTATGGAACCTATAATGCGGGCTGAGAAAACAAAAGGGTGGTCTATGTGGTATAATAATATAATAATAGGCATATGAAGAGGGAGAAGGTAGGGGAAAAGGCTTACCTAGAAGTACAGGTAAAACCACGTATGGTAGACAGGTATAATGAAAGCCGCAGGTCCATACTGAGCGCGGCAGAAGCGTGTCTTAAGAGACACGCCGGAGACCTGACTTCCGTTGTGAAAACCGGAGTTGAGGGAGGAAAAACTATACCGTGACATCGCAGAAGCGCGGGAAGGTGCATGTAACCTGCAAGGGGAACGGCCAGCGCCAATGCGCAAGTAGCGGCAGGTTACTGTGCGGGGAGAAGACAGATATGTGATAATAAAAATGGGAATCATGAAACCTAATGTTGAAGGTAATGGATAGACATGATATAAATAAGGTAGAAAATAGGAGAATAAAAGACAGACATTGTAGAATAGGAGAAAAGCAAAGAATAAGAGGAGAATATGTAAGAGGGAAAAGAGAGAAGAATAAGTCTGGAGATGTACAAGTTATGCAAGAAGTATGAAGATCTCACCCAGGTGTCGCCAAGAAGATGAGATTAACGAATCTGTAAATGTGAAGTAATGGATACATTAATAAAATCATGAACTAACAAATAATGCTAATAGACTTGATCATAATGGAGTACTTATGAATACACAGGTGATAATATTGTACTAAGATACGGATACAAAACTTTGCATGGCACATGATACATAATATGATGACTCAAAACATAATGTGGGAAAAATTACAATGGAGAAAAAAATAAAATAAATAAATAAGGGAAAAAAAAAAAATTGAAATAATCATGAGAATATATAATCGCATTCGCGATTGAGGCCATCCGGGAATAAAGTTGATGGATCCAGTAGGCTTCAGGCTGTTTTAAAATGACAATGCGATTACCACCACGTCTAGGTCTTGGAATATGTTCCAAGACTTGGAATTTCAATTGTGAAATCTGGTGACATTTTTTCAGAAAGTGATCAGGGATGTGGAGCCATTCTTTTTTTGCATAGTATGGTGAATTTATGTGATGAGATCCGGTCTTTTATACGTTGGCTTGTTTCGCCAACGTATAGAAGGCCACACGGACATTTAATACAATACACTACAAAGGACGTGTCGCATGTGAAAAAGCCCTTAATTATGAATTGTTTCCCACTGTGGGGATGGCAGATGGTGTCACCTTTGGTGATGTTAGAACACTGGCTACAATGGAGGCCGGGAAAGGATACCATTTTTTTGGGGCAGAAGACGCGCTTGATGGAAGTTTTTTTAAAAAGGTCTATGTCGGCCGCCTAACGGAGGGGTAGTCTCGGATATTTTGGGTGTTTAAGGCCACTTACGTTGCCTGTGTACGGAATTCTGGTACATCGGGAAAGCTGTGTTGTTAGAATAGACCAGTTCTTTGCTGATCTTTGTTTGGAATTTTATGTTAAACATAGGATGGTATGTGTGAACAAAGTTGTTTTGGGCAGAAAAGGACCATTTGTGGCGGTTATTTTTGTGCTGAGGGATAAGTGCTCAAATGTGGTGGGTATCCTCTTTGTAAGAATTTCTGAGACATTTCTTGCAAGCGGATAGGTCTCGTGTCTGGATCTGAAACTATGCGACTTACTCGAGTGAACTGGGAGTTGGGTAAGGAATGTTTTATATGTCTAGGTGAGGGCAAACTGGATAGTGGGAGTAGTGAAATTGCGGTCAGTGGTGTTTGGTTATAGATGTGCAGAGGAAAGAAGGCCTGTTTCTAAATTTAAGATCCATGTGTCCAAAAAATTTATTTTGTTCTGATCATGGTGAATAGTGAATGTAAGTCAGGGGAGAGAGTTTATTAATATCATGATAGAAGGTCAGGAGGGAATCCAAGTCACCTCGCCATATAAAGAAAATATCGTCGATATACGATGTTTTATTGTTGATAATGGGGGTATACGTATTCATTTTCGAACGAGGTCAGGAACGCATTAGCGTAGGGTGGTGCTGTATTAGAGCCCATTGCTGTGCCTCTTTTTTGCAGGTAAAAAGTATCACCAAACAGGAAGTAATTGTCATTGAGAATAATGTGGAGTAAATCAAGACAGAATTGTATCTGAGATGGATCCAAGGTAGATTGGGAAATGAGAAGATTGTGAGTAGCCCTGATTAGTGTTGAGCGATTTTTATCGACAAAGTTGAAATCGGCAAGGTTTTTATGGTGATCGAAATTTCCAGATCATGCCGATAATTTAAGGTTAAAATCTGTGCATCATCTAATAAGATCGCGCCTTTTTCGGCGCTTCCTGTAATTTTGGCGGCCAGCAAATCAGGATTACTGAAATAGAGCAGGGTTGAGATGTGTGTGCGACGTCCTGACTGGGTGTGTATGGTTGCGATTGGCTTGGTGAAAAAATCAGATGACCTCGTGTTTACATAGAACTGCGTTTCTGTTTCAGCCTCAGGGTCTCTCAGCGGTCTCATAGGGATAGGACCTGCGTTCTGCCTGTGGCCAAACAGCTCAGCGAAATTGTCTATTTCTGACAGAGAACCTCTACCTAGTATTTAGCTGTGATCCTTCCCAATTAGTTATATTTGGTATTTTAACATTTTATGTAGTTAGCTAGAGAATTTTAAAGCAGAATCTACCACTGAAATTCACGGCGGTGGGTGAGCGGGGGGGAGGGGGGGGGGCCGGCGGCGGAACAAAGACAAGCTCTATCTATAAAGAACACTGGATAAAGTTCACCAAGACTTTGTGTAGACATTGTAGTGGTATTCTTAATATTAACAGTTTGCTATTGAAAGTTTTCCTGGATATTGGGCAGCCTGAACTTTTATTGGATACAAATCATTCTAAGTAACTGCAGTTCTGCTTTGTTAGTGCAAAATCCACTTTTATTATCAGTATACATTTCAGTAGGTGTTCAATTTTACCCAAACACCTGTGACTGTTGATATATCACCTATTGACTTAAAATTACAAACAGCAATCCTTTGTAGTAGCACAGGTTGTTTGTTGCCTCCAAAAAATTCCGTTGTATCGTACGAAAACATCACTGGTTACGTGGTTTTTTTGACTTTGCGCACCAGCACTGTTCTTGACGCCTTGCATCTACGTAAATCTTATAAAACAGCAATGTCTATTCAACAGGTGAATTGAAAAGGTGCAAAAAAATACAGTTTTTATATCAAAACATAAAACAGTTACATGGTTTTTTGAGACTTTGCGCCACCCAGCACTGTTCATTGACGCAGCCATTACGTAGATCTTAAAACGAGCATTCTATATTCACCACAGGTGAATTGAAAGGTGCAAAAAAACCGTTTATTTATCAAAACATAAACAGTTACGTGTTTTTTGACTTTTTCGCACCCAGCACTGTTCATTGACGCAGGCATCTACGTAATTCTTAAAACAGCAATTATATATTCACCACTGGTGAATTGAAAGGTGCAAAAAATACAGTTTATTATATCAAAACATAACAGTTACGTGTTTTTTGACTTTTTGCGACCCTGCACTGTCATTGACGCAGCATCTATGTAAATTCTTAAAACAGCAATTCTATATCACACAGGATGAATTGAATGGTGCAAAAAAAAATTACCGTTTATTATATCAAAACGTAACAGTTACCGTGGTTTTTGCTTTTGCGCACCCATCACTGTTCATTGACGCTGCATCTACGTAATCTTAAAACAGCATGTTTAATATTCACCACAGGTGAATTGAAACGTGCAAAAAAAATACAGTTTATTATATCAAAAACATAACAGATCGGGTTTTTTGGACTTTTTGCCCAGTCCAGATTTTGTTGATGACACTTGCAGTTAAATTTGAATCCAGCTATTTTTGTTTTGATTAGAGGATTTGAGAATAGCTGTGATTTGCTGTCTTTTAATAAGGAGACATTCCAAAAAACTATTCATACCTTCCTCCAAATTTTTATATTTCTGAACATGGAGCAAAATGGCAGGTGGTAAGCGAGCAAAAGAGGGGGGTAGCACATGGAGGTAGTTCAGGTACGAGAGAAAGGTGCTCCTTTTCCAGTGCTGGCGACACACACGAATGCCAGCGGATCGTCCAGTTGCAGGACGCGGCAGGCCTGTCATCGCTGGGTTCCAGCGGCACCTGTGAATCTAAATGTACGAACAGTCGTCGCAATCTGTCCTTCAGTGGTTATATGCAACCTGCATCTGCAGTCTGACTCCTCGTTACCTCGCAGTCTCGGCGGTCGGCATTCGCCTTGCAGGGCCCCTTGCTTGTATGCCGCAGCTTCTTGGATGCAGAAAGTCAGGACGACCATGTCCACCTGTTGTTGATGATGAGGATGATGACGACATTGCGGATCTTCCTGGTCTTTTCGCAGCAATTTGCTTGCGAGGCGCTTCTATCGTGGATGTAGGAGGAACGAGGATGGGGTAGTGTCAATCGGGTCCCGCCACAAAAAAATCGGCGGAGAGGGCGGTCGCAGTAGTCGCTGATATGATCCGCAGCAACGGTCAGCGTCTAACCCCGCTCCTCGCTTTTCGCAGTCAAATAAGGTCCAGGCACCTCTCCAGCTGGACTTCTTTGACCAAGCCTCTGTTTCACCACAGCGATGTCATATGCCGCCTTTGCAGTAAGCATAAGTAGAGGCAAGGAAGATCCTTAGTTGTTAACCGACCAAACAACATGTCTGTCACATGCAGCAAATGCTTGAGTTGAAATGGAGGGAACACTTGGCCAAAAAAGGCCAGGACCGACGCCGGGCCTCCAACCACTGTCACACCCTCGTCTCCGCCTCCTTCCTCCTCCGCCACCACCAAGCGTTCCTCAATGCCCATGTCTCTCAGATGCATGATCAGGGATCAGCCTCGCTTCAGCCCTCAACCGTCGCCCCGAGTACCTACCTATGACACCACCAGAGACCCATCTCTACCCCTTCTCGTTCCGCCAAGTTTGACAGTCCTGCTCGCCGTACAGCGGCGGTCTAGCAGCCAGCCTTCTGTCTTCCAGGTTTGGGAGCAGAGGAAACACTTGTAACCCAAAAACATCCAAAGCCAAAAAAGCTGACGTCGGCCATTGCCAGGCTTTTGGCCTTCCCTGGAAATGTTGCCTTTCCGTCATGGTGGACACAGATGGGTTCCGCCACGCATGGCCCTCACTTGCCCCCAATACAGATGCCGAGCAGCATTTCTTTGCCAGAAAAAGCCGTCCCTGCGTGGCCAGCCTACGTGTCATCTAAATTTCAAGCGCGTTGTCGCTGCATCTGTGTCCGGGTAGATTAAGTTCCATCTCACCACCGACACATGGCTTGTAAGACGGCCCAAGGGCCGCTATATCTCTGTGAAGCTCATGGGTGAGCTGGGTGATGTCTCTGGGGGTGACGGGGCTTCAGGGCTCGGCGCCAACGCTCTTCAAAACAGCCAGGGATGGTGCAGGGCTCTTTCCCCCAATGGTCCTTGGTGGGCCATCACGTGCCCACGAGACCAACAGGCCGTGTTGACAATTAATCTGCCTTCTTGGAGACGTCCACACACAGGTCAGGAAGCTTTGTGGACGGCTCTAGCATCGAGGACCGTAGAGCGCCTGGTGGGTGGAAAAGACCTTGTGCCAGGCAACAGAGGTGGTGATGCGTACGAGACGGGCGAATCTGCTGGCGCCCTTAAGACGGTATGGCTGGAGAACATCCCTTGCTGCACATGTCATGAAAACCTCTGTCGCCAGAAAATTTCTAAAGAGCTACACGGGTCTGGACTGCCTGTCTTTAGAAGGGCTCGAGGTTGAGTTCGCAATCTTCGCCGCGGTTCGCACCCTGCTTTGTCCCGCCGCTGGCTGCGTAGTCCCGCATCACCCACCCCAACCTAAATATTGCAGCGTCAGTCTCGGGGCCTACCCTTCAACGTCTCATTGTTGACGCGGTGGCAAAACCACGCTGGAATCACCCTCCACATGCGCTCCAGCGGGGAATTGTGGCAGCAGCGCATTGCCATTACGCAGTACGAAAGCATAGTGAAACCTGGCTGACAAGCCAGCGGGTCGGACCTCGGGGTGGTGAACACGGAGAGTGGAGCAGGTGAAAGAGCTCTGCACCATCCTTGCCTGTTTTGTAGAAGCCACCAAAAATGGTCAGTGCGGACAAATGCCCTTGTCAGCATGAGCATTGTGGTGATCTTAGTTCTGGAACGATCGTTCGGCACTCTGAAAAAACAGGTTCCCGCCATCGACGGAGGAGCGAGACGGACACGATGCGGAACACGGAGCCTTTCTCTCTCGTCAAATCCAAAAGGCCGGACAGTTTAACAATTTCATCGGGTCTTCATTAGGCCAGTGGTTCTCGGGGGTCAGAGCTAGTGCTAAGGTGGGCGCATCAGCTCTCTCAGGTGTGCATCATCTCAGGCAAGTCAGGGCGGTGTTGAAAGCTGTGCCGGAGGCAGCGGAGGAGGAGGAGAGAATTCTAGACACCGATAGTTACCGACGTCCCTGCCTTGGAAACAGGTTGGAACGAATTGAGGCGGTGGAGGAAGATGAGGGAAGATCAGTTTGCTAAGGCCTCGACCCAGAGGCTGGGAATCAAGGCTCCATCTTCACTGTGGTGCTTGGATGCTCATTTCCTCCAACATGATCCTCGCCATTAAGGCATCAAAATGAAAATCAGTTAATGGGGTGGCGCCACCCTCCTGGATCCCGGTACAATGAAACAAAAATCAGCACTTTCCTTGCCATCCCACCAAAATAGAGAGTAAAATGCAGGGAAATGGAGACAAGGATAGTCAAGTCCAGTTCAACTAAAATGGTGTTGAAAGGACTCTTTTTCCGGCACCTTTTTTTTAATCTGATGGGTCATGAGGTTTGGGGTCATGCTGGTGGCCAGGAAGTATAGTCAATGTACAGTGAAACTAAATGGTGGTTGAAAGACTCCTTTTTCCGGCACTTTTTAAATGTGGGGTCATTTGCAGGTTTGGAGGCCCATGCTGTGGCCCAGGACAGGTATAGTCAATGTCCAAAGAAACTAAAATGGTGGTGGAAAGACTCCTTTTTCAGCACTTTTTAATATGTGGGGGAGTCATGCAGGTTGGGGGCTCTGATGTGGCCCGGACAGGTATAGTCAATGTCCAGGTGAACTAAAAAGGTGGTTGAATGTCTCCTTTTTCCGGGTCTTTTTTAATGTGGTGGTCATGCAGGTTTGTGCTCATTGCTGTGGCCCCAGGGAACAGGTCATAGTCAAGGTCAGTGAAACTAAAATGGTGGTTTGAAAGACTCCTTTTTCGGCACTTTTTAAATGTGGAGGGTCAAGCAGGTTTGGGCTCCTAGCTGTGGCCCTGGACAGGTATGTACAATGTCCAGTGACAACTAAAATGGTGGGTTGAATAGACTCTTTTTCCCGGCTCTTTTTTTAAATGTGGGGGTCATGCAGGTTTGGGGTCATGCGGTGGCCCAAGGACAGGTATAGTCATATGTCCAGTTGAAACTAAATATGGTGGCGTGAAAGAACTACTTTTTGCGGCACTTTTTTATTGTGGGGGGTACATGCAGGTTTGGGGCTCATGCTGCGTTCCGGGACGGGATATTCAATGTTCCAGTTCAAAGTAACATTGATGGTTCAAATCATGATGCTTTGGCACTTTTTAATTTGTGGGTGATGCAGGTTTAAGGGTCAGGCTGTGGTGAAGAAGGGATAGTAATGTCTGTGACTATTTTGTCCTGTGACTTTTATAACCATAAGAGTGTTGCCTAAGATGTAGCACGTATCCATTTAGGATGTTGTGGTATGTTAATTTCAGCTTCTCCAGCCTTGTTTGGGTGTAATAATGAAGGTGTTGTTGCGTCTCCATAGACTCTTTAATGGTCATCGCGATTATTCGTTGATCGACACTGATCGAATAAAACCTGTATCTCGATAGCGGCCGACTATCGACTATCGATCGATCTCGATAGCCAACGCAATCGCTCATCACTAGTTATGAGTACCTTGGGGCACTTGGGAGATAGCCTGTTCAGTCCCACTAAGTGTTATGCCAGACACATTAATTATGGTCCGTATTAACAATTGAAGCTGCAAATCTCTCCTTCTCTCTGCTATACATTTTAAATGTACTGCAATAACAAACAAGTAAACACAGGTATTTGCTGAAGGATTAAGGACTTTTCCTAGAATCTTTAAGCCAAAACCACTTAAGCCAAAAACAACTTTATCCAGAAAGTACACACTTGGATGCTCAGGCACTCGCTCTTTTACTTAGCTTCAAACCTTGTTTTTCCAATGCTGTTTTAGCAGTGCTGCTGCAATATCCCCCCTTCAGAAAACAATTATGGTGATGCAACATGATTTATAGAGTGGAATAGATAACCAGAAAATTAAAATATAGGTAGAGGGAGTACATCAAGAATGAACAAGTCAGATTCTGATACTGGTTTTCTCTACAGGTAAGTGCTGAGGTTTCAATACTTCAAAAAATCTCCAAGCTTTAATATTGTCAAGAACTAGTACAAATCAAATTACACCTTGTATAGTCAAGTCCCTATTTATATTGCAAGATATAAAAGACATTACAAAATTATAAATGTAAAATATAAAACCTGGCATGTGGCATATACAATATGATAGAAAATATAAAGATGCATTAAATATGTTAATAAGAATCTGTAACAAAACAGATTAGATTAATTCTGTGGTTTCATTTAACCAAATGGGAGATCTGCATTGCAGTTGGTATATCCAATACAGCTCTCACCAGTGTAACATTTCAAATCTACTATGTCTCCAAGGAGGAATCAGATCAACTGGAATCACTGTAAGGGCACGTCTATATGATAAGCTTTTAAGCGAATTTGCGTTTTAAAAACCATAAAAATCTGACTGTAAAAGCATCTTTATAGACCTCAATTGAAAATCCGAGTTGTAATCCACATGACTCAGATTTTCTTGAGGTCTTATTTCAAAGCCAGCTTTTTTTACAAAAAAACTTGGAACATTTTAATTATTTTCAACTAAAAAAAAAGCATCCCAAGCTTCTCTATGTCAGATCCACGTCCAAATCAGCATAAAGATGTATGTGACTCATTTTCTGACTGTAAATATGGTGGAAAAATAAAATACCTAAAATCCACATTAAAAAACATGTTAAAATACTTGTTGGACAACACAGTTTTCGAATTTAGAATTCAACAAGTATGTTGACACTTTCCGTGTGGGCATACCCTGATGGGTTAGAGAACAGCAGGATGGTGTTCGTTGCAGTGTCTAGAAATGCTGTATAATTTATTTCTAATATTTTTCCAATGAGTTTTTTATGAAGTTTTTGAGTCATATGTCCTATGCACTGTTTTTTACACTTGCACTTGATCAGATATATCACATAATCACTCTGATAACTAAGATGGTATTTGATGTGAAATATTTCTCCAGTACAGTATGAAAAAAGGATTGCTCATATGTGTAACCAGACACTGTGTTTGGACAGTGTCATTGTTTTCACAAACCCTCCATTACCAATGTCCTTGTAACAGGCACAGCTAGGAAAAGGAGCTAAGAGAGCTGAAATGTCAGTGATTACTCACAGCCTGCACAGGAAGTGGGAATCTGAATAGGTCGCAAAGAGTGATAACAGCCAGATAGAAAAATATGTTTAACAGTTAATAAGTTAGTGCTATGGTGAATGATAATACAAGAGAGGGGATGATAGTGTTACTGTAACGCTGTGACTTCATTGAGAATACTGTTTTCATAAATCCAAAATATTTTTCATTTTTTTAAAGGTGTGTCTCAGCATGCTATTTCACACTGCCAGCTTTAGACTCACACTTCCTGGTTAGGTTGTGGGCAGTCCTTGAGCAGTGACATATCAGCTCTGCAATTCTTAATGGATCCTATTACAGTGCCCTGACTGCTGAAGGTTTATAAATCGTAGTGCACAAAGCTACAGAGCTCTAAATGGTAAAAATCTTGTCAGTGAAAAATGTAAAAGATCTCCTGTATTTCAAGATAAGGAACATAATGGAGAGTTATTATTCTGACCACTTAAACCCTTAAGAGCAGAGAGATAGCAGAAAGAAGTGGCCAGTAACTAGGGACACTTGCATACAAAGAGGAGATAAGATTTTCTGTTAACTCTGAAGAGAAACAAAATCAGAACAGCAATGTATTTGGTAAAAGTCTTTATTTACCTTTTCCTACATGTTTAAAGGTAATCAGTGAAATGAGAATACCTCTTACAAGTACCTCAAACAGATGTTCTATATTTACTGATACCCTAGTGGGTTAATTGTAACAGGGTGTGGATACTCTAATGTAGTTCAAAACAGTGCTGTAACTCTGTGCTATGTAAACCCTTTTCTAATGTTTGTTCTGTGCTTTTTCCTTCTGTTGAGAAAATTGTCCTTGATGCAGCCTTTGTGTCTCTCCTGTACCCTACCTGGATTCATTTCTTCACAACATTGACACCATGATTTGTAACGATTGTTCTTACTACAATTATCTTCATCTATTGTCTACATAACTTACTGGGGGCTAACATATTTTGGAGTGGTTTCCTTTAAGTAGCTCTTCGGTTCTTTGGGAAAATAAACTTAGGAAGGAGTCTTTATAGAACATGAACCAATGTATCCTGAGATGTTAATGTGAGGTGTGAGAAGTCTATACAATTATTGCTAATTTGTTAACACTGTTTCAATTATTTGCTTCTTGGCATGTAACGGTTACCAATGAGTTTCTTTAGACTGCACTTTCAAAATCTTCGCCTGTTTTTCAAAGGTTTTAGGTGACATGTCTCATTAGAGCTGTGCCCTTTTTGGTTGTATTTTGCACCATAAAAAATGTTGACGTCCTATACTCTATATAAATGAACAGTAGTACACCAAAAGTAGGTGCATTGTAAGCCAGACATGACACATTTCATTGCGCCTAAAGTAGGCACATCAAACATGCTAGCTATTATATCATATGCGCCAAAGTTAGGTGCATCAATTATACTATGCAGGGTAGACCACATTTCTGACAGGTTCATTCATTCAGGCGCTCTATACATTCATTTAATGTGCCTTAAAACTGGCGTGAAGGCGCCTCTATTCTGACATGTTGCCCTTAGTCTTTTGTACAATTTTTCTGAACTTTTCTAAACTTGTAGATGCTTAGTTTATTTTTTTGCAATTACCACTGTTATAATTTAGGTAGTTGTTTCTATAAAGAGTTTTGAAGTGGATAAAATACTGGATTTCTTGATGATTAGTGTTTGAAGTGAGTTTCATACCCTTAGTTATTGTCCTTAGGTGTCCTAACAAATTTCTTAGCTTCTAGTTCACGGCCCTGCTAGATAACAGATTATCTTTAAATAGTTAACAAAAGTTGTTTGGTAACAATCACATTTTTGTAAACAAATTGGTCCATGAACGCTTCAATAAGCAGGTGAGGATGTAAGAAGGGATCACCAAGTAAGTAGGAGGTGACAACCACCTACTAGATAGCCCTGATGCTGGTGAAGGTCTTGTTCTGCATTCAGCTGGATTAAGCTTAGTGGTTATGTGATGCTACAGTTTAGGAGTGGGACAACCTCCTGATGCTCTCTACATCTATTTTATCCTTTATCACTTTAGCAATTTATACTACTAGCATGGCTTAACAAAGCTTGAGTCTTATCACAGAGTGTACAGGCTTTGGGGTTAGTTTGGCCTTAGACAGGACTAACCCATCTTGTGGTTTGTTGTTGGTGCTGAAAAATCTTAGATAGGCTACTGTGGCTATAGCATCCAAGAAAATGTGTATTTGTCTTCTGAAAACAGCTGAAAGGGAGATGGGAGTATAACAGAATTGCATTTGGAGTTATTCTTATACCTGCAGAAAGTTCTTTAACATCTCTCCACTTTGTTGTTTACATTAGGTAAAGGAGTGTGCCAGTCTATGTTCTCCATGATAATCTTTCTCAGCAACATCTTGCCAAGGAGGGTGACTGAGGCTACAAACCCCTCAGGGATCATACTGTATATGTTGTTTGCAACAGATAAAACTCCTCACTTGATAAAAGGATTGTCCAACACTGATACTTTAAATGCAAAGATGTTTTAATTGATGTCCCAGCCCAAACTTAGGCTCTGTTGAATGGAAGAAACATCCAAATCAAAATCAAAATCTTTCAAGTTGGTGGCATGGTCATCAAAGGGAAATGCTTCCACTACCTATTGACTGTTGAAGATAATCTTGTGAAGCCTGAGGTTTGCTACTGGAAGCATTTGATGCATTTGCGGGCGAACACAGACGACGGCGGCAGGCAGGTTTTTTGAAAGGGGGTTGGTATTGTGCAGCCCAACTGTGATTTGACCCTGCATTGCAAGGGTTTTTGATTAAAAATTTTTTGGCCATTTTTTGGTGAAATATTATTGTAGTTGTGAAAGCCTTTACTTTATTAGGTAAGATCTTTTTAGTAACTGCGGTTTATTTGATAGTGCAAAAATCAACTTTTTTTAAACGTTAAATTTCAATAGGTTTTTTTCATTTGGCGCACCCAGCTTTGTCTAAGACCCAACTTGCATTTAAAATTTTGAATACAGCAATTTTTTTTTGTCCCCGCAGTGTATTGATATTGAAAAAAAACACGCTTCAAAGGTTTCGCAAAAACAATTTCATTTTCTAATCCTAGTTGGCTGTAGGAATTGAGGGATTAAGAAAACTTGATTTGCCGTTTTTAATAAGAATTTTTCCAAACTCTTCATACCTTTTCAAAATTTTTTATCTTTTGACATGGGCGAATGCAGGTGTTAAGGAACAAGGAGGGGGTAGGAAGGAGGTGGGACGAGGAAGGTGCTCTTCCGTGCTGGAGAAAACACCAAGCCAGCGGACGTTGGTTGCGGGACCGTCAGGCTGTCATCGTGGGTCAGGGCCCTGTGAATCCGAAACAAACCCGGGTCCCCACCCTGTTCTTCATGGTTAATGCAACCGCATCCAGGTTTTTACCCCTGTCCCCCAGTCAGGGGCCACAAATGTCCATCAGTAACTCAATCCGTCCAACTAAAGCGAAGGCACCCCAAATGTCAACTCGTTTTCCCCCCACGTGGATAATCCATTTTTCTGAAGACCTCTTTGTTACAAAATGCGGTTGGGGTCGAAGGCATTTCAAAGATCAAGACCAAAGAATGATTTTGTCTGCTCTAAACCCCAGTTAATGATCCCATCAGAGGAGGAGAAGGAAGCCGGCCCAATCGGCATAAACCCGGGCGGTCTGCAACGCATTGCAGTGCTCTTCTTGAGCCGAGCTCCGGGATGCAGAATATCAGGCCGACCAAGTCAACCATTTTGATGATGATAATGACGACATTGCGGATCCAAGTGGTCTTTTAGCAAATTTGCTTCGAGACTTCATCACTGGAAGGGGGAAGACGATGGGGTAGGTCATGGATCCCGCCTAAAAAAGGGAGGAGGGCAGGCAGAAGTCCGCCTGATATGATTCCGCCCGCCACGGTCCGCGGAAATCCCGCTCCTCGCTTTTCGCCGTCAAAAAGGCCCCAGGACCTCTCAAGCCTGGGCCTTCTTTGAGAAGCCTCTGCTTCACCCAGGATGTCATATGCCGCCTTTGCCGTTAAGCATCGAAAGGGGCAAGAAATTTGGGGTTTTAACCCCCACCAACATTCTTCACTGCACGAATGCATGAGTTGAAATGGAGGGGCAACATTTGGGCCCAAAAATAGGCACACCGGGCCCCGGGCTTCCAACCACTGTCACACTCTCTGTCTTGCCCCCCTCCTCCTCCGCCCCCCAAAGCGTTCCTAGCTGCCCATGCTTCAGATTATGACAGGATCAGCCCCCGCTTCAGCCTCCAAAACCCTTGCCAGAGTACCACCAGCACCACCAAAGACCCACCTACCATTCTCCTTCACCAGTTTGACACCTGCACACCGTCCCGGGGCAGTTAGACCCACCTTCTTTCTTCCAGGTTTGGGAGCAGAAGAAACACTTTAACCCAAACCTCCCAAAGCCAAACCCTAAATTGGGGATCCCCAGGTTTTGGGCCCTTTGGAAATTTTTCCCTTTCCGTCTGGGGGACACAGAGGGGTTTCCGCCATGTCATGGCCCTGCCCCCCCAAAATACCAATCCCGGCAGGCTTTTTTTTGCCAGAAAAGCTGTTCCTTTGCCCCTGCCACCCCCTTTCATCAAAAATTTAAACCGTTGTCTTCATCTGTCGGAAAAGCCCACGTCCCCCAAACCATGGACTAGAAAGCAAAACCCAAGCCGCTAATCTCTGTGACAGTCAGGGGGTGGCTGGGTGGATGTCTCGGGTGGTGACGTGGCTCTCAGGCTGGGCCCCCGCTCTTCAAAACGCAAGGATGGTGCGGGTTTTTTTCCCCAAGTTCCTTGGTGGCATCCCCCGCCCCAGAGAAACGGGCCGTTGAAATTAATTGTTTTGGGACGTCAAACACAGGTCAGGAGCGTGGAGGGGCTCCCGCAACAAAAACCAAGGTGGCGGGGTGACAAAAACCCTTGTCCAGGAAAAGGTGGTGTGCTTTAACGGGCAAAAATCTGCGGGCCGCCTTAAGATGGGGTGGGCTGGAGCACACCCCCTTGCCTTGGCACAGGTATGAACCTTGTCGTCCAGAAATTTCTAAAGCGCTACCCGGGGGTCTGGGCTGCCTGTGGGGAAAAGGTCGGGTTGAGTTGCACTTCCCCGTTGCACCCCTCTTCGCCCCGCTGGCTGCGTTGCAGCGTATCTGGGCCTCCTGTCAGCCGTTCTTTGTGAGTGGCAACACGCTGGAATTCCCCCCTCACATGCTCCAGGATTGTGGCAGCGCGCAATGCCATTACCAGTAAAAAGTGACCAGGGCCCTGACAAGCGGGTGCGACTGGGGTTTTTGACCCACCGAGAGTGGAGGCAGGTGAAAGAGCTCTGCACCCCCCTTGCAGTTTTGAAGAAGCCCCAAAAGGGTCAGTGCGGTCAATCCCTTTCAGATGAGCATTGTGGTACTTAGTTCGGAACGATCTTTGGGGCACTCTGAAATATCGGGGGCCCCGCCCGAAAGGAGGAGGAGACGGAACAGATGCGGGCACGGGCATTTCTCTCCATGAATCCACAAGGCCCCACGTTTTACAATTTTTCGGTCTTTTTAGGCGTGGGTTTGGGGCCAGGGTAGTGCAAGGCGGCGCATCACTTTTGGGGGCATCATCTGAGGGGAAGTAGGGTGTGTTGAAGCTGTGCCGGAGGGGGGGAGGAGGAGGTATTCCTGGACACCGACGTTGCCGACGTCCAGTTGGAAAGAGAATGGCGGAATTTGAGGGGGGGAGGAAGATGAGGAAATCGTTTGTGTGCCCCCGACCCAGAGGCTTGGGAAATCAAGGCTCCATCTTCACATGAGTGCTTTGGGGCTCCATTTCCCCCAACATGACTGATTTAAGGGCCCTCAAAATGAACAACAGTTTTGGGTGGCACCCCCCTGGATCCCCCGGGACAAAAAAAAACTCAGCATTTCCTTCCACCCCAAAAAAGAGAAATAAAGCAGGAAAAGGAGACCCTTTCTGATTGATCAATGGACTCTGTTTCTCCGCTGCAGTTTTTTCAAATTCACGGTGGAAAAAATCGCAAAGGGCAGCTTTTTAGTGCCAAGTACCCCAGCGGCAGCAGCAGCAGACAATGGGAGGGGGAAAACCCAATGGGGACCCCTGGCAACTTTTTTACCACCCCACAACGATGCAATGCAGGGGACAATCCAACAACGATTCCAGTTAAATCATGGGCACGACTATTGCGCCTCAACACCCCTGTTTTTGGATTGTTCCCGGACCCAATTGCTTCGGGTATCCAAAATGGATGAAAGGCCCGAGATCGCTCCCAGCCAAAGGTGTTGTCCTGCCCCAGCCCGCGTATATCGAGCGGAACCCTTTAGACAGTGGAGGAGTCATTACACAAAACGCTCCTGCTTTAACAGTATTGGGATCGTTTGATTTTATCAAAATTATTTGGCATGGTCTCTGATAATGTTGTGGCCCCAATTTCGAGGGGACCGTTAGTTGGGTTACTTCACATTTCTTCAAACAGAAAAGGTCCCCTTTAAAATTTTTTTTTAAATGATCATTTTACTGCAATTTTTTTATTCTCAGTTCCCCAAAAAATAATTTTTATGGTTTTTGCTGTGGGAGACTTAAAAGACACCCAAAGGGTTTGTGACAAAACCCTATTCCCTTTACTCCCCTTCATCTTTAGAATTTTTTTCGCATGTAATGGTTTGGGGTCTGGGGCGTGAGATAAAGCTATAAACTGGTCCTTTGGAACAGAAAGTGGCTTCTAAGTGGGATTTCTCCTCAAAATTTTAACAGTGGGTGAGAAGTATTTTTATAAATTTTTGGGTCAGCGTTTTAAATGAGCAAGCCAAAAGGGCTATTCTAAAAATAGTTTTTCTAACAGACATTTTTTCTTCCAAAATTTTTAAATGGCTCAAGGGGCATGTTTTTAATTTTTGGGGGCTTTTGCTGTGAAAAGCAGCTGGGCAAGGTCCTATTTTAAAAATGTGGTTTCGAAAGACATTTTTTTCTTTCCCTTGTCAAAAAAAAGGCTCAAGGTCATGTTTTGAATTTTTGGGGGGATTTTTCGTGAAATGCAGCTATTCTACAGGTCTATTTTAAAAAAAATTTTTTTTAACGCATTTGTTCTTCACAATTGCAAGGTGGCCAAGGGCATGTTTTGAATTTTGGGGGCATTTTGCTGTGAAAAAGCAGCTATACTAAAGGTCCTATTCTAAAAAATGTGGTTTTAAACAGACCCTTTGTTCTTCACAATTGTCAAAAGTGGTCAAGGGTATGTTTGAATTTTTGGGGCATTTTGTGTGAAAAACGTTAAATAAGGTCCTATTTAAAAAATTTTTTTCTAACAGCATTTGCTTCAAATTTTCAAAATGGCTCAAGGGGATGTTTGAATTTTTGGGGGGCCCTATTCTAAATGCGGTAGACTACAGGTTTCCCTTTTAAAAAAATTTTTCTTTTAAAGAATTTGTCTCAAAATTTAAAAATGCTCGGGGGTTTCTGTCAAAAACAAAAAAGGGGTTGAAACAATATTGAAAAAAAATTTGTTTTTGTAAGATTTTTCAGAGCTGATTGTAGTAAAAAATTAATTTAGTTTAAAAAAGGGAAAAAAGATTTTGGGGGGTTATTCTTTTAAAAAGGTTTTCTGTTCACTAAAAAAAGGCCTTCACAAAATTAGCAAAAAAACCTTTTCCCGATTTAAAGGGGGTAAGGAAGGTTTTAAAATGTGGTTTCCCGGACAGGTATAGTAAAGTCCTTCAACTAAAAAGGGGGGTTAAAAGACTCTTTTTCCGGCACTTTTTAATTGTGGGTCTGCAGGTTTTGGGCTCTTGCTGTGGGCCCCAAACGGGGTAGTCATGTCCATGAAACTAAAATGGTGGTTTAAATATCCTTTTTTCCGGCACTTTTTTAAACTGGGGGTCTGCAGGTTTGGGGCTCATACTGTGGCCCGGAAGGGTAGTTAGTCCGTTCAACTAAAAAGGTGGTTCAAAGATCCTTTTTTCCCAGCATTTTTTAATCGTGGGTCATAAGGTTTAATGGGCAACTTTTTACAGAACAGGATAGTCAAAGTCCGTTCAACTAAAAAGGTGGTTTTAAAGACTCCTTTTTTCCGGCCTTTTTAAATCGGGGTCATGCAAATTTTAGGTCATGCTGCGGTCGGAAGTATGTTAAGTCCCGTGAAACTAAAATGGGGGTTTTAAAGATCCTTTTTCTGGGCATTTTTAATTGTGGGTCGATAGGTTTAAAGTTTTGCTGCGTTCCCGGACAGGGATATTCCATGTTCAGTTCAAATAAAAATTTTGGTTAAATATATTGCCTTCTGGGACTTTTAATTTTTGGGCGGGTTTAAGGGTCATGCTGTGGTACAAGACAGGGATGGAAGGTCTGGTTTTTTTTTTGTGGCTTTTTAACCTTGTGTTCCTAAGATGTATACGTATCCCCTTTTAGTTTTGGGGGTTTTTCCAGCTTCTCCAGCCGTTTGGGTGTAAGAATGAAGGTGTTGTTCCTCTCCCATAGACTTTAATGGTCATCGGCGATAATCTATTATCGACTATCGGAAATCGTCTTGATAATTGCTGATATCGACTATCGACCGCTCATCACTATTGATTAGGTTTTTATATGTGATACAAGCCAAACGATGGAAAGCACCATACTTATCTTTCCTACTACATAATCGATGTCCAATATGTTTTGAATTATATCTATAAAACATCTTTCCATCTCGGTATACAGGATGCATTTTAAAAAGGAAAATCCACCATATGTGTTATTTTGGTTATGTAATGACAGTTGTCTAGTCATTGACAAATTAGATCACATCTTCCACAAAAGTAGAGGTCCTCTGGTTAGAGCTGGACCCTCCAATCTACAAAAGTGTTAAATCTTCCCTTCTTCTTGTATCTGAGTGTCAAAACCTTCAGATTACAAGAGCAATACACATTTACTTAAAACATTGTGATACCCTCTTTCATTTAATAATTTAATGCACATGATGTCTTTTTAGTAAAAGTTGGACAGTCTAGAGTTTTCTTTTTTCTTTGTAGTTCTCAGTCCCCAATGATTGTAGATAGAGATGGGCAAATTTCTCAAAAATTCGGTGCGGTCACTTTGCCGAATTTCCCGACAAAAATAAATTTGGTCCGAATTACTTCGGGACGAATCACATTAAAAAAAACAGATATTTCCAGGCTGCACAGAGCCTGCAGGGTGCTTTAGAACGTTGTGCCAAGCATAAATATGCAGACGGAGCTTGGTTTGGTCTTCATACAAAGTTGTGTTTTAGTATGACACGCAGATGACTGCCGCCGCTCTTAGAATCGCTTCACTCTAAAATTCCCTGGGCGCCTAAGAGGGCAAAGCTGACCAAAAAACTGAAGCGGGAATGTAGCCTGATAAAGTCATGGCAGGAACAGCTGGAAAAAAACAAGCTGAGGGCTCATGTGGCAACATCAGTGACAGAGTGTGGAGATGACGGTGGCAGCCACAGCAGCATGAGGTCAGAGAGTGGCACAATGACATTCTGGAGGTTGCAAAAACAGGAGTAGGCCAAAGAGTGGCACAATGACACAGTGCGGAGTTGACGGCACCAACAGCAGCAGCAGCATGAGGTCAGACAGTGGCACAATGACATTCTAGAGGTGGCAAAAACAGGAATAGGCCACAGAGTGGCACAATGACATAGTGTGTAGGTCACGGCAGCAGCCACAGCAGCAGCATGAGGTCAGACAGTGGCACAATGACAGAGTGTGTAGGTCACGGCAGCAGCAGCATGAGGTCAGACAGTGGCACAATGACATTCTGGAGGTGGCAAAAACTGGAGTAGGCCACAGAGTGGCACAATGACAGAGAGTGGAGGTCACGGCGGCAGGAGCATGAGGTCAGAGAGTGGCACAATGACATTCTGGAGGTGGCAAAAACAGTAGTAGGCCACAGGGTGGCACAATGACACAGTGTGGAGGTGACGGTGGCGGCAGCGTGAGGTCAGAGAGTGGCACAATGACATTCTGGAGGTGGCAAAAAAAAGAGTAGGCCACAAAGTGGCACAATGACGGAGAGTGGAGGTGACGGTGGCAGCAGCATGAGGTCAGACAGTAGCACAATGACATTCTGGAGGTGGCAAAAACTGGAGTAGGCCACAGAGTGGCACAATGACAGAGAGTGGAGGTGACGGCGGCAGGAGCAACAGCATGAGGTCAGAGAGTTGCACAATGACACAGTGTGGATGTCACGGCACCAGCAACAGCAGCAGCAGCATGAGGTCATAAAGTGGCACAATGACAGAGTGTGGAGGTGGGTGGCAATACCAGTCCCTGGTAAAGATGGTTGGTGGCAGATGGAGAAACTGTCAGCAGATGTGTGGCATCAGGCGGGTGGCGCCATCAGAATAGTGGCTGAGGCAGATAGTTTGAACCCAGACTCATTTCTCACAGTTTGGGTGAGGCGTCATGGCTTATGTAGTCTGACACCTAAGGCATTGGTGTGTGGAAATCCTGGCCGATCCACGCCTGATTCATCTTGACAAAGGTCAGTCGTTCCACATTTCCCGTGGACAAGCGGCTTCTCCTTGGGGTAATGATGGCCCACGCCGCACTGAACACCCGCTCTGATGCCACACTACTGGCCAGGCAGGACGGCTTCTCCACTGCAAACTCGGCAAGTTGCGGCCACACATCCAGTTTGGCTGCCCAGTAGTCCAGCGGATCTTCTAACTGGGGTGGCAGAGTGCTGTCCAAGTGGGCCACCACCTGTTGGTTCAGGGACTGCTCCAGGTCTTGCTGCTACAGGTAACTGCCCTCCTCACTAGGCGGGTGAAGGAAGCTGCTCATCAGTGACTCCAGACATAGGTTGCTGCTGATGGAGCTTGTACTGCTAAAACCCCCCACCTTCCTCCAGCAGCAGCGGAAGTAGTACGTGAGCGCTGAAGAAACCCCCGGTCAGACCTGTCAGAGGAGGGACAATGCCGCACATAGGCAGCGGCCAACTGACAACGGAGAATTTCCCTATAGTATTTGAGTTTATCCTCCCTCTCAGCAGCTGGGAAAAAGGCTCCCATTTTGGTCCGGTAGCGAGGGTCCAATAGGGTGGAGAGCCAGAAGTCATCCCTCTGCCAGATGGTGACTGTTCAGCTGTCACTAGCCAGGCAAATAAGCATGCTGCAGGCCATCTACACAAGTGACTCCGATGGGCTCCCTGCCTCCATCTCCACTGTATACTACCACGGTGCTTGTGGGTCATCTGCCTTGTCTTCCTCATCTCCATCTACCTCCTGCAGCTGCTCCTGCTCCTTCTCTCTTGTCACCTTGGTAGAAAATCCACTCATTTCACCAGACAATGCTTCTTCTCCAATATCCTCCTCCTCCTCTTCCTCCAGTTCAGTCCACACTGGACACATGTGGCCGCGAGATGTAGTCGCTTCGTCTCCAGTCCCCTGCCCAGACAGATTTTTCAGCATCTGGTCCAGGACATGAAGCAGTGGAATGAAGTTATTCACCCCGTAGTCCTGGCAACTGACAAATTACGTTGCCTCCTCAAATGACCTAAGCAAACGGCAGGTGTCACACATGAGCTGCCACTGGCTGACATCAAAGTTACACAGGGGAGTACTCCTGTCCGCCTGGATCATCAAAAAATCGTTAATGGCCTTTCACTGTTCATACAGTCGGTCCAACATGTGCAGGCTGGAATTCCAGCGGGTGGAAACATCGCATATCAGCGTGTGTTGGGGGAGGCCGTTCTGCCGCTGCACCTCGAGGAGGGTGTTCCTGGCTTTGTAGGAATGGATGAAGTGCATGTACAGTTTCCTGGCCATTTTCAGAATCTTCTGATGATCGGTGGAAGACTTCAGGAACCTTTTCACAACCAGATTGAACACATGCGCCATGCAGGGCGCATGGACCATCCCTCCTCAGTGCAGCGCGGACACCAGGTTCATCCCATTGTCCGTCATCATGGTTCCGATTTTCAGTTGGTGCGGAAAAAGCCACACCTCGATTGCTTACTACATGACGCAGAGCAGTTCCTCCCCTGTGTGACATCGTTTGACGAAGCAAGCCAGGTGTAGAACTGCGTGACACCGTTGTGCCCTACACATGTGGTATGATGGAGCAGTACTTGTGGAGGCTGAGAAGGTGGTGGAGGAGGAGGCGGACATTTGCGCAGGAGCCGCAGTTTGACAACGTGGAGGAGAAAGCGGCGTCTCCTGTCCAAGTTGTTGGTGTGCCTGGGCTGGAAGCACATTCACCCAGTGGGCCGTAAAGGACATGTACTGGCCCTGACCGTAGTTACAGCTCCACATGCCCGCGCTGCCGTGCAACTTGGAACAAACCGATAAGCTCAAGGACTGGCCCACTTTCTGTTCTACATATTTGTGAAGGGCAGGTACTGCCTTTTTTGGAAAAAAAAATACAGCTTGGAACTCTCCACCTTAGCGAGGAGCAGGATAATCTGGACCGGGAGATGATGGCCAAGAGAAAAAGCTCCATTCTGCAGAGGTGGCGGAGCCTTGACTGGCTGCAATGGCATGCGTGCCACTGAGCACTGCTGCTGCTGTTGCTGCGGCGGCAGGATGGACCACCACATCTGAGCCACGTTTCTCCCAGGCCACCGGATGATGACGCTGCATGTGTTGATGCAGGGCCGTGGTGCAAACGTTAGCTCCCTGGCCACGCTTCACTTTCTGCCTACAGATTCTACATATACCATATTCGGCTCCTCCGGTGTCTTAGCAAAGAACTGCCACACCGCCGAGTAGCTGATTTTACCAGCAACGCTCCGCACTGAGTGACTACTGCCGCCACTGCCTCGCTAAGCCCCTGTGACGCTACTTTCTTGGACCTGCAAAGCGGGTTTTCTACCCCGTGGCCGCTTGGCTCCCGACCTCCCACCGCTGCTACCCCGCTGACTCACGGCCACACAACCCACGTGCTGGCTGCACCGCTGCATGATGTGCAAGCTGACGCCCTCTTCTCCTGACGATGATGAAGCCCTTGCCTCATCCGGCTAACAAGTGCGGTCGGCTACATCATCATCAATTTGTGTTTTATCGTCAATGCTGTCCTCATCACCGGTCTTGGTATGCAGAGGCTGACCCCTCACAACATGACCTCCCATGCCACTCTCCACATCTATACTTTGCTGCCTACTGCAAGAAGCAGGGGATATTGGCCCCATTTCTTCACTGCCAAGTAGCTGCTGACTGCCCTCCTCAAATTGTTCATCCTTGCTATATAGTGGCGCTGAGCCTAGACCACATAGTATATCTCTGGCTGAGGGAATCGGATGGGACAGAGGCAGGTTAAGTACAGGTGAGGGCCTCTGACCCGCTCCTGGGCCATGCCAACTAAGGGTTGTGTCTGATGTTCCTACCGACTCTTGGCTGGGGTTGTCAGATGTCATCTGGGAGGAAGTGGATGACCTAGTCAACCAATCAAGAACCATTGGGTTGCTGAACAACACAAGGCCGCTAGATGACAGTGGCAGCTCTAGCCTCACCGAGTGACCCCTGCTGCGACGTCCCCTTGCTGTGCTGAGACCTTGGCCTGCTCCTTTAATGTCTGTGCCACTGCCACTCGCAGGTTAAGAGCCTGCCTCCTCTATGTTTGACATTCTGTTTTTTATATAATTTACAGACACTGTTTGATGAAGATATATGCATATGATAAATACACACCCTGTATTTGACTCCAAATAAACCTACTAACAAGCTAGGGTAACCTTTGGATATAAATTGCACCCACAAATGAGCAGGAAAAATTGACTTGTATGTGCCGTTTAAAAACATTGTGTGTTTTACTGAATATGAAAGCACAAACAGGCTTAATTAACCTTCAGATATGAATTATGCTACAGGAAAAAGTTCTTCTTTGGCAGTGAAAAACAACGTTTATTTTAATGAATACAACTGCAGATTAATACTTTGTTTACCCTTGGATTTAAATTGTGCAAAAGAAATGTGCTGCCAAAAATGACCAGCTCTGTAGCGTGTTAAAACGGCGTGTATTTTACGGAACACAACAACAGAAAAACTTGTAATTAACCTTCGGTTATGAATTATGCTAGAGGCAACATTTATTTTTTGGCAGTGAAAAAGAAAATTTCTTTTAGTGACCACAACAGCAGAACAACGCTTAATTAACCCCTGGATCTAAATTTGCAAAATAGATGAGCAACCAAAAATTAAGTGGTATTTGTATTGTAAAAACGCTGTTTCTTAAACTGAATACAACAGGAACATGCTTAGATAACCTTTGGATATTCAATGTGCTCAAGAACTGAGCAGATAGCATTTAAATGTATATGCAGCTGCATTGGACGCACACTGGACTTCAGTTCCAATACCCCACAAAATCAGAATTAGAATGTAAGAGAAGCAGTCTCTGAGACAAGCTGTGACACCCCCCAAAAATCGCTGTATAAAAAAGAGTTCTTTAGTATGAGATATCATAAGCAGCAGCGGCGGCAGCAGCACCTTCCCTACACAGCACAGTGAGAGGAGTGTGAGGATCGAGCATGGCGCCCGGACCTATATAGTGCGGTGACGTCACAGAATCCCGACGGTCTCTAATTGGCTTCATCTCTGCACGTGTCATGTAGGCTACGCCTTTCTTCCTCCCAGACTTGTTTGCCCCATGTAACGCCTTGTGCTTGCAGCCATTTTGTCATTCAAAAACACGCTTCGTTCCCGCAAATCACCCCAAACTTCGACTTCGTTCAGAATCGAAGTTTTCCTGAAATTCTAAACGAATTCCACTTCGTTAGAATCAATTCGCCCATCTCTAATCGCCACTCATCTGTATGGGCCTAGTACAGAGCACAGTCAACCATTTTACTGCTTCTAAACCAAAAGATATGGAAACTGTTCCTGTCCTTTCCAAATTTTCTTTCACTGGATATTAGCAGAAAACCTCTAATACCTTCTATGTCATAAATCCTCACTACATCATGGTATCTTATTTAACAATTAACTATTCTTCACTTATTAATATTTGTGTTTTTACTCAGGCCTTTACTCTCTAGGGACAGATTAACATGCAACAAAGAAAAGACACAGCTTATCATGCAATATGACATTGACCATTTAGGATTCAAAACAATCAACAGGTTAGTCGCAATGCGCAAAAGACATCACAAGAAAAAAAAAAAAACATGAAACAAACAACACATCACAGGGTCCATCACATCACATCACACTGACATCACCCTTTAACACAAAGGAATTCTTTGTTAACTCTTTATGAATTGGAGCTCCAAACAAAAAAGTACGGAATGCACAGTTGTGTTACATTTGGGAACACTTGACCTTAAATCTAATTTTTACCAGAAACCCAGTAGTACTACCAAATAAATTCAGGGTTGACTTTTCCTGTGCCCCGGTGCTTAATTTCACTTCACTCCTGCAAGCAAACATGCAATTAATCACCCCCCCGCCCCCAAGAGACATCCATAGAAACAACATCACAACAAAAACTTTTTTCAAAAAAAAAAATGTGTGCCCAATACAAGGTATCAAAAAATGAGCTCAATAAATACCATGTGGATTTATCTTTAACAAAATTCATTTTAAGAGGATATCCTTCATATAACACCTATAGGTCATTTTTACTTCATTAAACACATACACAAGACATGACATGCATTGTATATGCTTACAACGCAAACTACAAGGATAGACAAATATATTCCATACATCGTCTACAGAATGTTACCTAATTACCTGTAACAGACAAAAACACAACAATTACACACAAACATCTTTTTCCTTCAATAAAGAACAATTAACTCCAATATATCAGGAAGATTTGCCTGGAAGAAAACACAAAATGTCAGTCATAAGCAGGGGCGTTGCTAGGAGCCTAAAACATCCGGGGCCCGGGCCCTTTGTGTTTTGCTCAGTAGGGCTGGGTTCACATGACATTTTTCATGCCACATTGTGAACTGCGGCATGATGTGTTTTTACAGAGAAAAACCTTCTGCTCCTGTCACTAATTTTCAGCATATTCCACATAGAATGACCCTATATCTATATACCTGCCTCAGCAGTCACTGTACAATGAAAATCACCAATGACAAATTTACTTTTTCAAAACCCCTCACCTCCGTATGACAGTGTAATACCCCTAAACAGTCACCAAAACATACACCTACACATGGAGCAAATCTACCAGACAAATGATTGTTACTAAAAAACACTCCTACAAAAACCATGTCCCAAAACTATTACTACAAAGGACCAAATAATCCTGCCAGACCCTGACCGAACGCAATCCCCATATGTGACCATCAGCTGTACACAGGCTCTGATTACATATACCACCACCATACAGTGACCATATAGTGGTAGATACTAGTTGTATGTAGACGCTCTGCAGAAATATAAGTGATTACACTGCAGTTACATTTAGTGACTCACCGGAGACATCATTTCTGATCAGCGTCGTTCACCTTCCCTTTTCTTCTCCATCCGGTTCTCAACTTCATGCTGATTGCTCCCGGCCAATACTCGTCCCTAAAGATTCTGACACAAATATCTTAGAATCCTCACATTTCCAGCAACTCCTTAATTATAGGTGTATAAGTCCCCTCAGTTAGGTTGGTGTTTAGGTCCCCTCAATTAGGCAGTTATATAGATATAGTGTCAATGTCAGGCAGGTATATAGATATAGGGTCAATGTCAGGCAGGTATATAGATATAGGGCCACTCTCAAGCAGGTATAATAGGATATGGGGCCACAGGCAGGTATAGGGGAGGCCAACAGGGCAGGTATATGGGTGCACTGAGGCTAGGGTATATAGGGGCACAGATGGGGCCAGTATATAGGGGCACATGAGTGCAGTATAGGGGGGCCACAGGCAGTTATAGTGGGGCCACAGGCAGGAATAGGGGGCCACAGGCAGTATATGGAGGAGGCCACAGGCAGGTTAGGGGACCACAGGCAGGTATAGGGGGCCAGCAAGGCAGTATATATGGGGCCGCAGGCAGTATAAGGATGCCACAGGCAGGTATATGGGGGCCACAGCAGTAATATGGGCCACAGGCAGGTATAGGGGGCCACAGGCAGGAATAGGGGACCACAGGCCAGGAATATGGGGAGCCGCAGGCAGTATATGGGGCCGCAGGCAGGCATAGGGGGCCACAGGCAGGTATAGGGGACCACAGGGAGTATATGGGGCCACAGGCAGTATAGGTGGCCTCAGGCAGGTATAGGGGGCCACAGGCAGTATATGGGGCCACAGGCAGTATATGGGGCCACAGGCAGGTATATGGGGCCACAGGCAGGTATAGGGGGCCACAGGCAGGTATAGGGGGCCACAGGCAGTATATAGGGCCACACAGGCAGTATAGGGGGCCACAGGCAGGTATAGGGGGCCACAGGCAGTATATGGGGACACAGGCAGTATAAAGGGGCACCGAGACAGGTAAACGCTATAAAAATAACAACATTAATACTCACTTTAGCATCCCCGGCGAGCGCGCTCTGTCCTCTTCAGCCCGCGCTCCTCCCGCAGCTCCTCGGGCGCACAGCCTGTGACGCGCTGTGCACCCGAGGACAGGCAGCGGCGTGATGAGGTCATTACATTGCGCCGCTGCCAGCTGAGCCGCACAGGGCCGCGCCGGGTCCTCAGCGCTAAGAAAACCCGGCGCGGCCCCGCTGTGTCGGACCCGGAGACGGTCCGACACTGTCTGCGGGGCAGGGAGCGCTCGCTCTCTCTCTGCTCCCCCAGGAGAGCCCCGCGCAGTTGTATGGGTCAGTCGGTGCTCCAGGTCCATGGCAGCGGCCTGGAGCCCGGGAGGTTCGGGGTTTTATTTGGGGCCCGAGCCCCGGACAAAACAGCCTAGCGACGCCCCTGGTCATAAGTAATGTCTCTTATATTAAATAGTAGTCCATTCACAATATGCGGCCGTCTAAACTTTCCAGATGTAAATATACTTTCTACAAGTACATATTCTTGCCGTGTAATGAGCTGCAAACTGTTCTTATCTACTGACCAAAGACAAGAATTTTATCCCACACTCAAAAGCTACTCAATCAAAATCTACACATTCTCCTGTGGCTCAAACATTCTTGCAACACAGAACACATTACAAGAACAAATTTACAAACAAACAAATCCAAACATATGACAACATTTGACTCTGAACACAGAACTGAACCCGTCTAAAATAGTAACTCTAGAGAACGCATACATCAGACTCTACACATTAATTTGGGGACAATAAATAGTGATGAGCGATAGCGTCAACTATCGTCATTGGATCAATAGTCGATATCGTCAATTATCATGCCGATATCCGATATCCGATAATAGATAATCGCCGATGACCATTAAAGTCTATGGGAGAGGAACAACAGCTTCATTCTTACACCCAAACAGGGCTGGAGAAGCTGGAATTAACATCCACAACAGCAAACTGGATACATGCTACATCTTAGGCAAGACAATTCACTATCCTTGTCCTGTACCACAGCATGACCCTTAAACCTGCATGACCCACAAATTAAAAAGTGCCAGAAGGCAGTATTATTTGAAACATCATTTTACTTAAACTGGACATTGACTATACCTGTCCTGGAATGCAGCATGACACTTAAACCTGTCTGACCCACAGATTAAAAAGTGCCGGAAAAAAGAGTCTATGAACCACCATTTTAGTTGAACTTCACATTAATTATACCTGTCCTGGGCCACAGCATGAGCCCCAAACCTGCATGACCCCCTGATTTAAAAGGTGCCAGAAAATGGGGTCTTGCAACCCCCATTTTAGTTGAACTGGACATTGACTATACATGTCCTGGGCCCTAGCATGACCCCAAACCTGCATAAACCCCCAGATTTAAAAGTGCCGGAAAAAGGAGCCTTTGAACCACCATTTTAGTAGAACTGGACATTGATTATACCTGTCCTGGGCCACAACATGAGCCCCAAACCTGCATGACCCCCAGATTTAAAATGTGCCGGAAAAAAGGGAAAGTCTTTCAACCACCATTTTAGTTAAAACTGGACATTGACTATACCAGTCCGGGGCCACAGCATGACCCTTAAACCTGTCTGACCCACAGATTAAAAAGTGCTGTGGCCGTGACTAAGAGGATGAGGAGGTAAGACTGCTGGATGCAGGTTTCATTAACCACTGAAGAACAGATTGGCGACGCTGTTCGTTACTGAGATTCACAGGGCCCTAACCCAGCGATGACGGGTCTTAGGGTCCTGCAACCGATATCCGCTGGTTTGGGCGTTTTTTCACCACATTGGAAGGAGCACCTTTCCCTCTCGTACCTCTACCTCCATGTCCTAAAACCCCTCTTTGCTCGCTTACCACCTGCATTTCCTCCCATGTTCAGAAAGATAAAAATTTTTAAGAAGGTATGGAAGAGTTTTTGACAGCCCTCTTATTGAAAGACGTCAAATCTCAGCATTCTAAATCCCTCTAATTTCCTACAGCCAACTAGGATTAGAAACAGAATTGCGGTCTGGTGGAAGAACCAGATCTTACACAGGGATTACACAGTAGAATATCGATCTTTGCAGACGATACTAAGCTCTGTAAAGTAATCAACACAATAGAGGATAATGTGTTATTACAAAGGGATCTGGATAAGTTGGAGGCCTGGGCAGGAAATGGCAGATGGGGTTTTAATACAGATAAATGCAAGGTTATGCACATGGGGAAGAAAAATTTATTACATGATTTACATGTTAAATGGAAAAAGGCTGGGTAAAGAGTGACACGGAGAAGGATTTTGGAATCCTGGTGGACAGTAAACTTAATTGTACAGCCAGTGTCAGACAGCAGCTGCCAAGGCAAATAGGATCATGGGGTGCATTAAGGGCATAGATGAAAATGATGAGAACATTATTCCTCCCCATTATACAAGTCACTGGTTAGACCACACTTGTAATATTGTGTACAGTTTTGGCACCATGCACAGGGAAAAACATTGTAGAGCTTGAACGGGTACAAAGCGGCAACAAAAATAATAAAAGGACTGGGTGGACACAGTACCCAGAAAGATTAGCAAGATTAAGGGGTTTTTTAGTTTAGAGAAAAGACGGGTTCGGGGGACATAATAAATATGTTTAAATACATCAAAGGTCAATATAGAGATCTCTCCCAAGATTTAATTATACCCAGGCGTATCTAAACAAGGGGGCATCCTCTAAGTCTTGAGGGAACAAAAATTTCTATATAAACATAGAAAGGGGTTCTTTACTGTAAGAGCAGTGAGACTAGGAATTCCCCTGCCAGAGGGACTTGTCATGGTGAATTCAATAACGAGTTCAAAAAAAGGTTTGGATGCATTTCTGGGGCAAATAATATAAAAAAGTATAGTGTCCCAGGAAATTTAGGAGAGGGGTCATTGATCCAGGGATATTTCTGATTGCCAATTGGAGTCGGAAAAGGGAATTTTTCCCCCAAAATGAGAACAATTGGCTTCTACTCTTTGGGGGTTTTAGCCTTCCTCTGGATCAACACCTTAGCACAACAGGCTGAACTGGATGGACATCTTGTCTTTTTTCTTCCTTACAAACTATGAAACTATGAAACTATGAAACCGTAAGACAAAATCAACAGTGTTCTTCCTTCAGTCCCAGGGATTTTCAATGACCCAGTAAGACTAGGAATTGATTTTTTTCAACAAAATATCATACATGTGCGCTACCTGTGCCAAACTGAGATTCACCGAGCGCAATAAAACTATTCAGAAGTTACACGGATGAGAAATTGCGTTTTTTGCAGCAATGACAAACGAGAACAGTTACTAGAAAATCAAAATTGTCGTACAACGTGGCTATTTGAAAAGAACTGGGGCCACACCACGTGCAATACAGCTATTTAAAAGTTATACGGATAACAAATGGTGATTTTTGCACCAATGAAATACACCAACAGTAACTTCAAAATTCCTGTATCCAAATTTAAGTACAAGGTGGCTATTTGAAAAAAACTGGGGCGAACCAAAGGACAATACAGCTATTTAAAAGTTATAAGGATAAAAAAGGTGGGTTTAGCACCTATGAAATACAATAGCAGTTACCACAAAATTTCTTTATTCAAATTTAAGTACCAGGTGGCTCTTTGAACAAAACTGGGCCGTACCAAAGTGAAATACAGCTATTTAAATGTTAGGGGATAATAAAAGGTGGGTTTTGCATCTATCAAATACACCTCAGTTACTAGCAAATTCTGTATCCTAATATAAGTAAAAGGGGTCTTTGAACAAAACGGGACTGCTCCAAAGTGAAAAACAATTTAAATTTTATTTAAAAATTTTTATATAAAAATGGATAAATTTTAAAAATTTGTGTTTTGAAAAAACCTAATGAAATACAAAAACCCAAAACAGTTACTAGCAAATTTCTTACCCTAATGTAAGTAAAAGGGTGGGTCTTTGAACAAAATTGGGCTGCGCCAAAGTGAAAAACACCTATTTGAAATGTATACAGATAATAAAAGGTGGGTTTTGCACCTATGAAATACACTTGCAGTTACTAGAAAAGTTCTGTATCCTAATGTAAGTACAAGGTGGGTCTTTGAACAAAACTGGGCTGCACAAAATGAAAGGCACTATTTCATCTAAGGTGCAAGGTGTGCTGGCCAAAAAACTGGTAAAAAAAAGCCATTTCAATGCTGGTTTCAAAGCAGAGTCTGGGCTGCACAATATACACTCTCCTTTCAAAAGCCTGACAGCCTGTCTGTCTGTGTTCGTCCGCACCCCCCCCCCCCCACCCCGCTGGCTGTATAGCGCTAGATGGCTAGATGCTTCTTTAAAAGTCTCTGTCTAACTAACTAAGAGCTGAAATTCTCTAATCTACCTATGTTCTAATGTTCACAGCTAATTTCTTAAAACAAAACTGATATAGCTATTTGTCCTATGTCTTTAAAACACCTCTAAATTATTATCTCACTTCCTTTTTCACAACTACATTAATTACTTTTTTTTTCTCCTGTTTTTTTTTTTCAAGAACTAAATACGTTCTTCATGCTGTTTCTTATAAGCACGTAACAAAATCCAACCTCTTCAGGAATTGAATGCAGTAGCAATCAATTCCTTGTTCCTTTCAATTTTTTACCCTTTGCAAACGTGTAACCACATCAGTTGGTTCAGCATCTTTCATACACTTATTGCCTGATTCACCCAATGCAACACATTGTGACCACTTATTGGCCAAAACACAATAGGGACCCGCTCCCACCCCGAAAAAATCAACAGATATATTTACAACCTCTTTCTTCTTTTTAAAAGAATATGTTTTTACACCCAAATTTTACACATATTCCGGATAAAAAAGGGTGGAGGTTCAAAATTCCGGACTATTGGAATTTTGCCAAAATATGTATTTTCAGGCCAAAATGTAGCTAACAATACAGCCTTAATAAGAAAAACCACCTGCCATGCGTTTTACAAAATATTCGGGATTATCGGAATTTTGCTAAATCCTACTTTTCAAGGTCAGGAGGTTTCTATCAACACTCCTATAATAAGAAAAACCCTCTGCCACATATTTTACACCATATTCCGGATTATTGGAATTTTGCTAAAACCTGCTTTTCAAGATCAGGAGGCTGCTATCAACATTCCTTTAATAAGAAAAACCTTCTGCTATATGTTTAACACTTCTGGTACCAAATGTTTTGCCAACTATTTCAAGGGGTCCTGTATGGCTTTAAAGAAGGCAACACCAAAGGCTTTATAAATTTTATTATATGAAGAATTTAGTGATTACATAGAACTGAGAGATGATAGTGTGATATTGTAAATACTTTTGCAGAATATTGGTTACAAAGGCAAAGCACATGTAATATGGATTACAAATACTTACATCACACCTATAAATGGGTCAAAGCTTCATCAGGAATCTTATAAGCATCATCTATTAGCATTAGCTGGTAAACACGGGCCAACGAAGATAGAGAGATAATCCTGAGATCAACACCGTGCACGGGTGCCCCTTTATACAGGTCCAAGCTTCACCAGGACTCTTATCAGCATCATCTATCCATAACATCAGCTGGGAGAAGCAGGCGAAGATAGAGAGATATTCCTGGGATTTAACACTGTGGCGGCGAGGCGTCCCTCTATAGCCCACAGGTCCAGCTACTTCTAACTTCACAGTAAACTTTCCCAGCTTATACCTTGTTTGAAACAAATGCCTGCGTAACCAAATGTTACAAAAGCTGACAGCTCAGTATTTTTCCAGTATCAGACCTCCCCCCTTTTGATGGCCAGTCCCTCAGGGGTTAACGCAGCACTGAAAAACATATCAAGTAAAAACTCCTGGTACAAACCATAAACAACTGTTTTCCCATCACTACTCTCTAACCATGCTGGGTAGTATTATCTCAGTTACAGCATTCTCAAAACAACAAGGCCCTGATAACAACCCTCTGTGTCAATATGCACTAACTAACATTTACCAGGAGTTAGGAAATTTACAGCTTAAGATCTATTATTCTTAAAGAGATACTGACAATATGGATTCCAGATGGTCAATAAATCTCTTAGCACTACACAAGGATGAGCCCAAGAGAAGGACGGCACGGTTGTCAGCTAAACCAGCTCTACCAAAAGCTGAACCAAAGTCAAAAAAGGAAAAGGCAGCAAAAAAGGAAAAGTCTGAGGACAAAAATGTTCCAGTAAAGGGAAAGAAAGAAGCGAAGGGTAAATGAACTGCAGAAGTTAACAAAGAAAAAAGTAAGATCTGCCATCTGAAAACTAAGAGACAAAAAGGGATGAGGCCCCAGCATTCGATGGAGGAATCCAAATCTGAATAACCTACATTTGTTCAAGTCTTTTATCAGTGATTCCTGTACCTCCCTTGTACTATTGAGAGGAATATTTTTATCAGCTACTTTGTAAATGCAAGCTTTTTAGTAGTTTAATTCTAGAAAACACATTTTTAAAACAGGAGGGAATCCCACCGTATCTTTGTTTTTGAGGTTTTTTTTTTATTTGAAATGCTATGCCCATTATATGTAGTTGTCAGTTGTCTAGGAATTGCGATGAGGTGGTAACTAAGTGAGAGGAGAGGGACGCAAGCCAAGTTTTTTTTTCTGACAAGACGGACAAATGCGTAAAAAAAATATTTTTTCCTTTCATTGTGACCTAATGCCTCCTGCTATCTTACTAGCGGATTCCTTGTCATGGTGTGGGGATGGCAAAGCCCAGTGTTTCTATACTGGCTGACATGGATGACATTTTTTATTTGTCTTAACATTTTTACTGTTCTCTGAACCCATATTGTCTTGCGTATAATTTTTTCATCCTAATAAAAAAAAAATCCCCTGGTGTTGAATTTCCTTCTAAAAAAAAAAGCGATTACTGAGTGGCCTTCCTCCTTGATCCACATTACAAGAAACAGTGAGCAATTTCCTTCCATCCAAAGAAATTGATAGTAGAATGCAGGATTTTGAGACAGTGCTCATTGAGCAACTCAAGACCTATTTTGCATCTTCTTCACATTCTAATGTCACGGTGGAACAACGTCAGCAACGCGACAGCAGTAGAATGGCAAATAGCTGCATCAGGCAGTGTGCCAGAACCCTACTGGGTGACATTTAGCAATTGATTTTTACCACCTCACCAACACCTGCAAGGCAGGGCAGCATTCAGACACACACAGAATGCCTTAAGACCATGGTCCATGACTACCTGCGGCTCAACTGTAACGGAGGAGTGGATCCGCTGGGCCAATGCAAGCGATGATAGCTAAGCCACGCCAGGGAACGGAGTCTAAGTAGCCCCCGGTTTTCACCAGAGCCCGCCGCAAAGCGGGATGACTTGCTGCGGCGTGAGGCTTTCCAGGTCGTTACCCTGACGTGACTTGCTTTGCGATGGCGGCCGGGTACAGCGTGGTACAGAAACGTAATCCGGAGCGTAGTCCCGGGACAGGCAGAAGGTCCGGGGAGCAGCAGAGGTTTTGTAGTCAGAGAGGGCAGACGGTCAAGGCAGGGGGCAACAGGGAAGGTCAGGAAACGTAACAAGCGGACTGGTACACGGGTAATCAAGACTGAACCCAAAAACTCTCTAAACACACGGAAAACAACCAACAGACTGGCAGGGAAATACTGGGGCGGATACCTTAAATAGGACCAGCGCCCAACAATAACCAATTATCGGGACACTGGCCCTTTAAATTTAGAGAAGCCGGCGTGCGCGCCTTAAGCGGCGGCCACGCGCGCGACGGCCGGGACAGGCCGTCACTGGAGCGCGGCCAGGTAAGAGAGGCGGCGCCGAGCAGCTGAGAGGGTGGTCGCGGGCCGCCGCAGCCGCCGCGCCAGACCCCCTGCGAGCGGGATGTGGTCGCGGGGGGCAGCGGAGCCCGCGACCCCCGTGACATCAACATTGATGTTTTTAGACTTAGTCTGGACCCATTCAATTTCTGGGTGTCCAAACTAGATGAATGGCCTGGGCTTCCTCAACACGCCATAGAAGTTTTATCCTACCCAGCAGCCAGCGTTATCTCGGAACACACTTTCAACACCGCTGGCAGGGTGATAACTGACAAACGTATCTGGCTTTCCCATGACAATGTGGAGTGTTACAAGACTCCAGGGACTGCCTGTCTGCTGTCTCTGACATCATGTCCTCCCTGTATCTTAAACTAAACCTCACTAAAACTGAACTTCTTGTCATCCCACCATCTACTAACAGACCTTACCCTGCCCTTTCTGTCTTGGTGTGTGGCACCACCATAACTCCTAGGCAGCAGGCCCGCTGTCTTGGGGTTATACTAGATTCCGATCTGTCTTTCATCCCCTATATCCAATCCCTTGCCCGCTTCTGTCACCTGCACCTCAAGAACATCTCCAGAATCCGTACTTTTCTCACTATGGTAACAACTCAAACTCGCATTGTTGCTCTTATTCATTCTCGTCTCAACACGAACTCCTTGCTTATGGGTCTCCCTCTGTGTAAACTCTCCCTTCTCCAATCTGTCCTGAATGCAGCAGCCAGGCTTGTCTTTCTTTCCAGCCGCTTTACTGATGCCTTTACCCTGTGTCATCACTGCATGGTTGCCTATCCAGTACGGGATACAAAAATAAACTCCCACACTCCCTAGCACACTCATCTCATTTTCGGCACTTAACTGTATATAGATGTACTGTTTGGGTGGCAGGTTCATCCGAATTCTACGTATAATAACCCCATATTTATGTCACATGGCTGGACCGTTGTAAATCTAGCACTTCTTACCCCTCTTCTCTCCCGTACACCCTAATAGATTGTATGCTCTTGCGAGCAGGGCCCTCTCAGCTTGTGTCTCATCTGTAAGTAGCTTTTCATTGTGCAATGTATTTCTTTTGTCTGTACCTACACTCTCCAAATTGTAAAGTGCTGCGGAATATGTTGGCGCTATATAAATAAAGATTACTATTGTTATTATTATTATTATTGTTTGATATTTATAAAAATTAATCAAGCATGGATCTCTGACGATTTTGTTACCCCGATTGCCGATGTCACTGACCAGTAAACTGTAGCACGTCTTCTTGACAATGTGAAATGCACATTTAAACTACACTACATCTCATGTCTGTAGTTCTTGTGCCTCCTACTTCTACAAACTGTATTCTACTGCTGCCAACAGCTAAATTTACAAGTGTTATGGCTGAATTTATTTTTAAATATACACCTGTATGAACTTGATGTGCACTGAATACACCTCTTACTCCTCCTCCTTGTAGCCCTCCAAATCTTTATTTTTAAATGCCTCAACATGTACTAACACCAAATGTACGAAGTCCTCAATGTTTCCCATTGGCATGTTCTTCCTGCCACCAATGGTACTGCCACCTAATCTTGTTGAACCAGAACCTTGCTGTTCCCCATTGCCTAGTCTTGTTGAACCAGAAACCTCCATGTTCCCTATTTCTTTAACTTTTCGAACCGGAACCTTGCTGTTCCCCATTGCCTAATCTTGACTAAACGGAACCTCGAACCAAACCGAACATTTTACTGTTAGTTCAAGTAAAGTTCTAGTTCTAGTTAGATACTCCATTTTCAGTTTCGTTTTCAGCGGCTTTCTGCACTTTTTGTGGCCATCCAATCACCTTTCTGCACTTTTGGCATCCATCCAATCACCTTTCTTCACTTTTGAAAGCCATGCAATCAGTGCAGAGCATAGAGAAATGTCAAAAATGTCATCACTGAGGTGTAGGGCTCTCATTGGCTTATAAAATCACATGACCATGTTATATATGTTTCACTGTATTGTCCTTTGAAAGCCATTTTCAGCTCACTCTCTGTGCTGTATAGACTGCTCTTAGTTAGTTAGACAGCATTTTCCTCTCCATAGACCTCAATAGTTAGGGAGTTTGGTATTGCTGGCTGCATCTTTCCCCCACCCAGAAGCTGTTGTTTGGTGACATTTGCAGACTCAAATAACGCCTAACTCTCATATACATGGATATATATTATACAGAGTGCTTGGATATGCTAAATCATACTCAGCACCCAAAAGTTCAGTTTTTGCAGTTTTGGGGGTTCAGTAATTGTATAAAACACAAGGTGCAGTGGAGAAAAACGTAGAGCCATATTATTATGACCGTCCGTCAGGAAGGGGTTAAGGGGTTTATCACATTGGCTGCTGCTGATTGGTTGCCCAGGATATGAGAGGTATGCTTGCTAACTCTCCTACCAATTCCCCCAAATCTGTTTTCAGGCCGACCAGATTTGAATCACCATTTTTTAAAATTATGTTGCATATTCAACCCCTTTTATTGCACCGAGCAATCAAAATAAATAAATAATAGTAATGATCTGCAGCCCTGGATGTATCTATACCGCAGAGCAGCATCAGGACACAGGAGAGGTTTGTATTCTCTCTGTTAATAATGAAGGTTTGTATTCAGTGACCACAAGCTTCATAAAATGAAAAGCTTCATTTCCTGATACTGAACGTCCTTGAACGGCTCCAGATTCAGGTTTACATTGTGTTATGTATGTTACATTCTTACAGGTGTTTTTATAATATATTTATACATATTTCTCTTTATTTGTTTTATTTTTCATTGTAACATTCATTGTGTTATTTTCTGCACATTCCACACCTCTGACTCTGTTGTATCAGTCATTGTATTAGATGTTACAGTGATTTCTCCTGTATAACCTGATGACAGAGCCGCAGTCACAGCCGTCACACTCCGCTCCCCCTCCCTCACTACAGGGATAAATCTGTAATACATCCAGGAGTCAGTTACCTGGATACATGATGACCCAGGACAGTGAATAACCCAGGAGCGGCCCCTCCTCACAGGTCGCCCAGTGGAGAATTCCCCCGCCATATGCTGCTCATTCATAGTCATAATTACAGGGCAGGAACCGACGCTGTAATAGAAAACAATGACTGTTACTTATTTACACCTGAGAAACTTTCTGATCTCTCTAATGGGAATTTCTGTAGATTCTGAATTTTCTCTTAACCTGTCTGTAACATGAAAGAATTTACATGAAACTGTAAAAAACAAGGTAATGAACATTTCTCTATGAAGTCACTTTGTCCTTGTCCTATTTATGTGATAGATACAGAGGAACGAGGATTCCTGGTTTTATGTAAGTAAAGCTGACAGTGATTGGCCGGGAAAGAACTGAAAAAAATAAACTTCTCAAAGTCTTCACAGATTTACTTTATTTTTCAAGTTTTATATTTTTGAAGACAAGCTTGATATCAGTGAATAGAAACACTGTTGTCTACACTCAGCAGATATGTACAAACTAAGGGAGACATGAATGAAGGAAGGCGCTTCGAAGGGAATTGTTGTGTCTCGTTTTCTGTGTATAATTTTTGGGGTTTTTTGTGTAATTATAAATGGAGTGGAAAGTTCATCACCAATCACCTGTGTGTTTGGAGCATTATGGAACTTAGGCTCATTAGTAATGTGCCCAATATGTATAGAGGCTACAGATAGGCTGGAAATAAAAGTCATTAGGATAGCATGTCAGTGATAGAAACTATGGGACTGATCCTGCTTGGTGGACCACAGGTCCCAGCAATACCTGTGCTGTGCCAGCTCTTGCTGTATGTAGAATAAAGGGTGAGAGCAGCAAAATTTAATGTAGTAAAAATAAAATATCTAAACAACAACATCAGTGGTTATTTCATGTAAAAATAGTTTTAGATACTATTAAATTTAAATACATTTTATAGAAGATATTTTTATATTTTGGGGATATTTTTATATTTCTGGGACATTATATATTTTTATATTAATTTTATATGATAACATTTTTTATTAAATTTAAATAATATAATTTTATATAGTTTTGTAATTATCAGAAATCACTTTTTATTATTGTACTGGTGGAAGTTAAGAAATATTTCCCATTTTTGCCTCTTAAAGTTAATATAGCTCCACTTCGACTCCTCAGGCTCAGGCAGAGAACAATGAGATAGTTCTGCCTGTCCGAGCAATAATGTGCCTAGTTTTGACGAGCTACATTCATTTATGTGTCTAATATTACGAGTGTGGTGCGAGCCCCAGAAAACCCCAGACCCCCCCCCCCTCAGTTTGGCGCATTAGAAAGTGTCAAGTCTTATGACAATGCACCTAACACATTATTAGGTGCAAATAGACCCAGTCGCTCACTTTGGCGCATTTTACACCAGAAAAGGGTGAAAACCCAATCATACAGGTCTCCCTTAGTCATGCTCTAAGCTGAGACAATTGTATTCAGGGTAAGCATTGCCCTATATAAAATAAATGAGCTCCAGATCTTGGAGCAATTACTGCAGAGATCTGTGCCGCTTTTGCTGACCTCTTCAGCTCACAGAACATTTCTGGGACAGAGTCACATATTCTGGAAACTTGTGCAAGTTCTGGAGCCGCCCTACCCTCGTCCCTTACAGGGTATTCACACATTATGTTAATGGTGCAGTAATGATATGTTTTTTTCCTTCTGGTTATAAATCTGTGGTGGAGCTGCCGCATTTTGCTGAAGGAAAACTGTGGCACAATATGCAATGTGTGACTACGCCCTCAATTGTCGGACCTGTAGGAGGGGTTGTAGGCTTCATTGGTACCATTTTGGATGACATATAACTTTTTGGCTTTTTTTTTTAAATAAAAACAGAATTCCTCTAATTTTTTTAAGGATGTCGCCATGCTGTAAATAATGTAACACAGTTGGACATCAGATTGTTCTAGATGCCGCAATGACAATTACTCCTATGTTTTTGCTATTTTTATAAGCCAAAGACCCATGTGAGCTAAAAAGTAGACTTTTGTGTAATTTTATTATTTTATTAATTATTTATTACACATTTTTCAATTTTTTTGTAGCCCCACTAAGAGACTTGACTATAGGATTTCTTGATCTCTAACATAATAAGCTCCAGGACTATTTTATTATAGTGCATTATTCCAGCCATCATTACACTGATTGGCATCTTATTATGTCCAGCCACAAGCAAAGCCTAATATGTGACCTAACATGACAGATTTGTAGATGCCATGACAACCCTTTGGCATCCTATGGGTGCTTTGTGAGGATGGCAGGAGAGAGATGGGTTGATAGAAGGAACCCACTATTGATGCTGAATCAAATCTGTTAAGCTGCCGGGATCAGCGTAATTTCCCATCCTGCTTGTTGTGTAAATAGTGTGGTTATTTGTATGAGTGGGGGTCATGATCCTGTGGGTATAGCAAGGCTGATGATCCTGTGGGTATAGTGGGGGTCATAACCCTGTGGGTATAGCCGGGGGGGGCATGAAACCTGTGGGTTTTAGGAAAGGGTGATGATCCTGTTTGGGTATAGGGGGGCTGGGAGGGCTATGATCCTGTGGGTATAGCCGGGGCTATTATCCTGTGGGTATAGCTGGGGTCATGACATTGTGGGTTTGTGTGGGTCATGATCCCGTGGGTATTAGCAAGGGCTCATGACCTGTGGGTATACAAAGGGGGTATGATCCTGTGGGTATAGCGGGGGTCATGATCCTGTGGGTATAGCGGGGGTCATGATCCTGTGGGTATAGCGGGGCTCATGATCCTGTGGGTATAGTGGGGGCTCATGATCCTGTGGATATAGTGGGGCTCATGATCCTGTGGGTATAGCGGGGCTCATGACCCTGTGGATATAGCGAGGCTCATGATCCTGTGGATATAGGGGGGGTCATGATCCTGTTTGTTTTTAGCGGGGGGCTCCAAGATCCTGTGGGTATAGCGGGGCTCATGATCCTGTGGGTATAGCGGGGGCTCATGATCCTGTGGGTATAGTGGGGGTCATGATCCTGTGGGTATAGTGGGGGTCATGATCCTGTGGGTATAGCGGGGGCTCATGATCCGGTGGGTATAGCGGGGGCTCATGATCCGGTGGGTATAGCGGGGGCTCATGATCCTGTGGGTATATCGGGGGTCATGTGGGTATAGTGGGGGTCATGATCATGTGGGTATAGGGGGGGTCATGATCCTCTGGGTATAGTGGCAGTCATGATCCTGTGGGTATAGCGGGGGCTCATGACCCTGTGGGTATAGCAGGGGCTCATGACCCTGTGGGTATAGCGGGGACTCATGATCCTTTGGGTATAGCGGGGGCTCATGATCCTGTGGGTATAATGGGTTTCATGATCCTGTGGGAATAGAGGGGGCTCATGACCCTGTGGGTATAGCGGGGCTCATGATCCTGTGGGTATAGCGGGGCTCATGATTCTGTGGGTATAGTGGAGCTCATGATCCTGTGGGTATAGCGGGGGTCATGATCATGTGGGTATAGTGGGGGTCATGATCCTGTGGGTATAGTGGGGGTCATGATCCTGTGGGTATAGTGGGGGTCATGATCCTGTGGGTATAGCGGGGCTCATGATCCTGTGGGTATAGCGGGGCTCATGATTCTGTGGGTATAGTGGAGTTCATGATCCTGTGGGTATAGCGGATGCTCGTGATCCTGTAGGTATAGCGGGGGTCATGATCATGTGGGTATAGTGGGGGTCATGATCCTGTGGGTATAGGGGGGGTCATGATCCTGTGGGTATAGGGGGGGTCATGATACTGTGTGTATAGCGGGGGCTCATGATCCTGTGGGTATAGCGGGGGCCATGATCCAGAGGGTGCAGCGGGGGCTCATGATCCTGTGGATATAGTGGGGGTCATGATCCTGTGGGTATATAGGGGGCTCATGATCCTGTGGGTATAGTGGGGGTCATGATCCTTTGGGTATAGAGGGGGCTCACGATCCTGTTGATATAGCGGGGCTCATGATCCTGTGGGTATAGTGGGGGCTCATGAGCCTGTGGGTCTCGCGGGGATCATGACCCTGTTTATATCGCTGGGGGAATGATCCTGTGGATACAGTGTGGTCATGATCCTGTGGGTATAGTGGGGGTCATGATCCTGTAGGCATAGTGTGGGTCATGATCCTGTGGGTATAGGGGGGGGTCATGATCCTTTGGGTATAGCGTGCGCTCATGATCCTGTAAATATAGCAGTGATCATGATTCTGTGGGTATATTGGGGACTCATGATGCAGTATGTATGGCAGTGATCATGATCCTGTGGGTATATTGGGGACTCATGATGCAGTATGTATGGCAGTGATCATGATCCTGTGGGTATATTGGGGACTCATGATGTAGTTGGTATGGCAGTGATCATGATTCTGTGGGTATGAAGGTTTGGAAACCATATGGATGACTTAACCAGAACATCAGTTAAAATTTTCACTTTTTTGATAAATTCATAGATACAAGGAAATTCAATCAAAGTTTTCATAGGATCTTATGAGAAAAAGACTATAAGTCCTTAGTCATAGCTGTTGTGATTAGGTGTGGAAAAAAAAATTATAAGCCAACAAGAAGGCCATCTGTTATTCATGCCCCAGGGCACTGGTATTCAACAAATGTTTGTGTTTAGTGGAACCACAATTTTTGCAGGGTGGTTTATGAAAAATATTAAAGCAGAACTGCACCATTTTTTATGGAATTCATTGTGTACTGTAAGTGGAATTATTTTTATTCTGCAGGTTGGGATGATTTGAGTTATCAGAATTTTTTATAGTTTTCATTATGTTTTAGCACTTTAACCCCTTCCCAATTGTCGCATAAAAACCATGGAATTATAATGGCTTCATGGACTTCCTGCATCTACGCTACTCTGGTATTTGGGTTAACCTCTTGGGCCTGGTCAGTTGGTGGGGGTTAATTCGGGGAAAAACACTGAAATTGTTTTGATAAATGTTAAAAAAACATGTTGTATACTGCCGGTGAGGGCTTTTAAAAAATTAAAAGCCCACTACCACATTGTGTATTTTCTTCATCCCCAAAAAAAGGGTCAAAAAAGTCCTGTGTCGCCTAAAATGGTACAAATGAAAATGTCAACTCATTACACAGAAAAACAAGCCCCCAAAGCAATAAAAATGGCAACCCGTACTTCAAAAAACAAACCCTTAATCAGCCGAAAAATAAAAATTTTATGGATGTCAGGCTATGATGACATCAAGTCAAATATGTTTCAAAATAAACTCTATGGTGATTGGATGGTAGTTAATTCAAAATACACTTTGCCAAAGGCAACTGGTTACCATAAATATACCAACCACCTTCCTAAATTGTCAAAAAATAAAACTTAAAGGGGATGTATCGCTTCCTTACTTCGGCTGATTCACACTGCTCTTAGCTTCTCAGTTCTGTGAATGCAGGGGCGTTTCTTCCCCTCCCAGCTGGATACATAAATCCCCCCTTCACTGCTGGCTTGAGACCCCCCCCTTCTCCCCCATCCCCTCTGAGTCCACATATCACTGTGTCTCTCTCTATGCAGTTTTATTTTATAGAGCTGTAACATACCACAGGCTGCATTCAGTCTAGACTGAGCACTGATCTCTCATAGCTGGGAGAGTATTACACTTTCAAGAACGGCACAGATCTGTGTGTCTATCCCAGGAGAGTTAGGCCCCAGGGCAAAACTGTCATGTTCTCTCATTGTACAATCTGCTGCAGTCTGTTTCTGCTAGGTGTGGAGACAAAAAAATGCTAAGGCCCCTAACCTGAGTCAGGAAGGGATCGATACAATTGTGCTATTTCCTGATTGTGTAAGCCCTTCAGTATAATTCTGTTTCTTCTGCCTGTATAAAATGAAAATGCTACGGCCCCTAACTCTGAGTCAGAGACACAGCTCCGTGAATCGACCCGGGGGCTGTACAGAATGTAAATGAGCTCTCAGCTAGTGAATTGCAAGGGGGAGGGATCAGGAGGGATACGACCCTCACTGGATATCAGTGTAAAAAAAAACACAAGATAAGGGACACTGTGAGAACAAGGCAGCTTTGCTAATGACATCCAATTGCAAAGTTGCTTGTTTTCACTGTCCCTTATTCTGAAGACCATTTAATAAATTGATAACACCCCTTTAACTTTTATTACTAACTGTAATGGCAGGAGTAGTGGATCCACTGGATCACCACAAGTCTAAGTGGGTCTCGGGATTCCCCCAGGTCGCTACCCCTGACATGACTTGCTTACGGAGGCAGCCGAGGTACAGCGAGGTACAAGAACGTGAGGCAAATCGTATGGGGGGAAAGGCAGGCTGGTCGGCAAGACAAAGATTTTTGGGTTAAAAACTAGCGAAGGGTCAGTACATGGAAAGACAGGAGCACTTCAAAAATTGATTTTCAAAAGGCAGTGACACAAAAGACTGGCGGGGACTTCGGGAGGTGTCACCATTATTGGGAAAGCGCCGGCAATAAACCCAAAATCCCGGGCAGGGGCCCTTTAAATCTAAAGGGGCCCTGAAATTGCGCCCTAGGGAGCGTGGATGCATGCACGGCTGGAAAGGGGGGACTCGAGGAAGCAGGAGCGCAGCAGGGAGGTAGGGTTAAAGGGAACGGGGCCCAAAGTGAGAGGACAGCGGGACATGAGGGCACCCCAACCCCGATTTGGGGCTGCGGGGCCACATGTAACGTAGGCCCTTGGGATCCCCTCCCCCCTGGTTCGGAGAAAATTTTTGCACCAAGTCAGGGCCCAGATTTTCCTAGGCTCCCAAGGGAACTTTCCCCTCGGGCCCCGAACCCTTCCCGTCGTGAAAAAAAGTCGCCTCCCTTATAGTTTCATGGCCAGGGGATCCCCTTCACTGCGAACAGTTGGGGGGCTCAGCTTCGGGGAGAAAGGGGAGGTGACTTTTGAGGGGAATGGGCACAAAAGGTTTAGCAGGGAGAAAAAGGAAGAATTTGGGATCCGAAGTAGGGGGAAAACCGGAGCTTACAGGCCACCGGATTGATAATGCGCCACCCTCGAACCGAGGACCCCTTGTACTGGGAATCTTAAAAAGGGGTTTTCTCACTACTTGATTATTCATTCGTTTTTTGGTTTCACTTTTTAATTCAGGGGCTTTTACTGGCTTCCATAGACGCGGTAGAAGCCCGGGCTGTGCTTAAGGACCAGGCTGAAAGCCTATCGGAGAGTTGAACAGGTCTGTTCTATAGCGACCAAAGGGTTGTGCACCTAAAAGGGGATATCTCAGAATAGGGGACACTGTTAATGGACACTATTTCAAAAATGACTTGTTTTTGCAAGATCTTTAAAATAAAAAATGCTTGTAGTGAGACACCCTTTTTAAAGGGGTTTTTTCCACAAAATAAAATTGTGTGAAAGTGAGAAGTTTGTAAATTAAATAATAAATCTTTTCACCATTCATCATCATTAAAAATTCTGGACTGTTTTTGTCTTAGCTGCTCCTTTGGTGATCCATTGTTTACAACTCATCTCCAGGGGGGTATACCAGGGGTGAGGGTTTTTCGTCCCCGGTAAGACATGCTCAACTCACCCTTTCCCCCAAGGAAGTTTCTGAGTGTTAAACCCCAGTTGTATTCTACCTTTCCTATTACCCTGTACTCCTGTACTCCGTCATTCTCTCCCCCTCCCCTTTTATCATTGTAATTTGTCAAAGAGTGTAAAAAAAAATTAAAAAAAGAAACCTCAATCGGGTTTTGCATTTTAAAGAGAAATAAAATCCATAGGTTTTTGGTTTTGCAGGGATTTGAACCGAGGGGCCCCTTTTTGGGCCCGGAGGCAAAAGTTTTTACCTCTGAGTACAATGTAATACTTCAGTTCAACTTAAAACAGACCTTTCTTTGACTAAAGAGAGGAAAGGCCCGGTGATTTCATCCAAATGGTCACTTATATGCAATTAAAAAAAATCACC